>ML783941.1:320659-365475 GCA_009831015.1 Picea engelmannii | reverse complement strand
AATCCATCTTAGTATCCAACTTAGCTTCCATTGAATCCATCATCTCTTGTAGTTCATCTTTAGTTATTGTCTTCTTTTGTAAATCATTTATGTCCCTACGCATTTCTTCACCTTCATCAAGAGTCCAATTAGGATTTTCTGGATGCTTATTTGGTGTAGAAGGTCCCTTTTTGGGTGGCATGTTGGGCAAATATCACTTTTGAGTCTTGATTTTGAGGTGGTTCTGCTAGACAATATTTATTCTGTTCTATCTCCCAAGTTTCTGGGTATGAAACTTTCTTTTAGGTAGTTCTCTAATATTTCTTCTTTGAAATGTCACAGGTCTGATCAAAATTGGAGGTGCTAAGTGGAATTTACGGTAACTTCCTCACAACTTGCCAATTTTTGTCCTTTCCAGGAGATCTCACTTGATAGAATGCCCTGCACAAAATACTTGATATCAAATTCTGAAACTCGCACCCAAAATACTACAGACTATCCACGATCCAATGCAACCAGTCCCACTCAATTTGGATACTCTAGCAAGAAGTTATTCTTGTTTTACCTAGAAAACCTTCTTGAGACTAGTCAATAGGACTAGTCAGATACCCTATCTTACACAAGGTGTATCTACAAATTTAAGACGACCCAAAAGCTGAAATTTTTACCACATCTATAATACTAATTTATGTAAATGGCCTATGAAGTGTAGGGTCTTGATCCATCTACTAAATACCCTCCAAGCGGTTCCTTCTGAAACGTTGTAGAAAAAAAGTTATAGCGAAAATGCCACGGTGTCTCAGATGTAGCAGCGAAACCCCAAGACCTTGAGCTCTGATACCATATGTTAAGAAACAAACATCAATATAGCATATAAAAACCTCAGGAAAAGTACTCAACGCCTTGAAAAAGAGATAATTTTAGATAATAAGCCTCTACGAGGGGGCAACCTCCTTTTACCCCACTTAAATGTTCAAGTACAAGATGATTCAAAATGAAAATGTCTCCTTGGTCTATATAGGAGACTAGGAGGTATAATTACAAATAATGGCCTAAAGCTGACATAATTAAAATAACATTACTAATATAAATTACAACTAATGGCCTAGAGCCGACATAAATAAAATAGCATTACTAATCTAATATGCCCCAATTAAGGGGTAATTAGCCAATATTAGGGCTTAACACTCTGTCCATACTAATTTCTTGTTTTTCTTCTGCAATTTCGTAATTGGATTTGCTATCTTCGAAAAAACTTCGACGAATCATCGATAATAACCTGTTAACCCCATAAATATACGTACTTCTTGTACGTTATTCGGTATTGTTCATTCCATAATAGCCTCTACTTTCGTTGGATCCACAATGATACCTTCTCCAGATATTATATGTCCCAAATAATGAATCTTCAACTAGTAAAATGAACATTTCAATAGTTTCTCGTACAACTTGTTTTATCTTAAACACTATAAAACCAATCTCAAGTGTTCATCGTGCTCTTCTTTCATCCTAGAATAAATCAGTATATCGTCAATGAATACTTGTACAAATTTTTCCAAGTATTCATGGAATACCCCATCCATCAAACTCATGAATATGTCTGGGGCATTCATCAGTCCAAATGATAAAACAGTAAACTCGCAGTGTTTGAATCTCATCTTAAACGTAGTCTTGGGGATATCTTCCTCGTTAATCCATAACTGATGATATTCTGATCGCAATTCAATCTTCAAAAACATCTATTCAAATAAATCATCTATTCATGGCAACAGATATTGGTTCTTGATCGTGCCTTTGTTCAATTGACAATAATCGATGCAAAGCCTCCACGATCCATCCTTCTTTCTAAAAACAATCACTGGTGCACCCTGCGGTGACACGATTGGATGTATAAGTCCCGAGTCTAACAACTTCTTCAATTTTGTTTTCAACTACTACAATTCCAGTGTCGACATATGGTATGGAGTTCTTGCAATAGGTTTAGTTCCAAGTTTCATATCTATTGTAAACTCCAATTCTCTTTCTGGCATAAAACTTGGTAATTCCTCAAGAAATAAATCGGCAAACTCTGATACTATAGGAATATTTTCTAATCCTTTTGTATCCTCCTTTTTGTTAAGCACTAAGATGGTGTATAACTTACACCCTTTGTGCATATTGTTATGTAATTGTAAGTGTTATCACTGAAAAATTGTCTACAACATTCAATGCAAATGATTGAAGAAACACATCAATTCTAGCATAAATTAGTCCACCTAGAGCACTAAAGTCCATCAAAAGGCAAAAAACTACACAATTGGGTCAAAAATCAAAGTGCACAAATTCACCAAAGGAAGCTCGCACACAGTGCGTAGTATGTGCAGGCCAACACTGCCCTCAGCACGCACAATGCGCAAAATGTGTTACTATCTATGAGAAAAGTCATGCACTTCTATGAAGGGTGCATTTATGGATCTTGTTGGCCCCTCAACCACTTCTAGTCTGACCCCCAACACTATTTGACACTCATATCTGAGCAAAATCTACCTTGGGGGTTGGTCAAGGGCTAGAGGGTGCCCTAAAAGGCCCCTTGTTCACACTATGAACCAATTATATCTTTCCATGAATGAATGATATAAATAAGATCCATGGGTGTGCTAAGAAACCAAGAACTTCAAATTATTTTTATGCTATAAGAATTCTTCTTTGAGAATCCTCTTTTCTCTTTGAAGCCTTCAAGCACCATTGCAATAGGCCATTCCACTCACCTCTTGAGGGAATAGGCATTGTTTTTCTTCACCATTTTACATATCTTCTATTGTAAGGAGATAAGAGCTCTCAATTAGGGAACTCAAGATCCCTCCCAAGGAGGAAGAGGGGACTCATAAGTCTTTGTCTTTCTCTACGGTGTTTTTCCTACTAATCTATTGATCCATTGGTAGCATTATGTTGGTCATTGTTTCATTTTCATGGTTCTAAGTTTCTCAATATTTCTAACATTTATTTCTTATTTTTTTTTAGTTATATTTATTTATTTTCATGTGTGTTTGGTTTGTCTAACCCACTCACAAACTTATGTCTTGTCTAGCAGGCTTATCTAGACATGCAAGTGTTGTTGTTTTTCTCACCCAAGTGACAAAACCAACACAACAAATTGGAGACCATACTAGGGATCAGTATCAAATTCCTCCCTATTTGAGCCTTGAGAGCACTTCATTTTGGTTTTTTTGTCTTGCAAGTACCAAAACCGGCCTACCCAACCTGCCAAAGTCAAAATTCACAGTTGAGGAAGGAGTATTTCACTTGAAAATTCCCCGCTGATGCGTGACAAGAAGTGCGCAGATTTTCCTGCCCACGGATGTTCATTCTACACATTGCGCACCAAATAGGCTTCATTACTCTGTGCATTCTTCTCTCTTTACGTGCCTATCATAACTGTAACCCATGCATAAGTCCAATTTTTCAAAATCGTAAGGGTTTTTATGAATGTTTTGAGGCCCCCGAGCCTTCAGATTTTCATTTTCATGCACTTTGTAAGGTAATTACACTCCACTTAGAGTCATTTCTCATAAGAAAGGTTAGCTAACATAGGCACTTAGTGGGTAAAAAGAATCATTATTCTCCTCGTTTGCTTTGTTGCCACATGGATGGCTCATTTGGCTTGTAAAATTTTAAGTTGAAATTATTGCTTTCATACAGAAATCACTTAAATTGGGACTAGAAGTTAAATTTGAGCCTCAAGTATGCTCTTCCTTCGCACCCTAGTGTGATCTCGGGAATCATAAAGGTGGTTAAAGGGACATTTCATCTCCCTTGAAAAATATTTAGGAGAGTACAAAGACCCCCTAGGGTTCCTCTTAGTTTTTTGAAACCATCTTAAAGCTTTGTAAGGGCCCATACATGCCCACATGTCTGAAATCTTAGGATAGTTTCTTAAAATTATTTCTTAGTTTAGCTGACACTCTAGGGAAGTTTAAAGATCAAAGTAACGGGCCCATACATGCCCACATGTCTACAAATCTAGGATAGTTTCAAAGCTTTCTTAGTATAGACAACATTTAGGGAGTTTAAAGGATTTGTAAGGACCCATATGTCCACATTGCTAGTTCTTTAGGGATTTAAATAATCTGCAAGGTTGTACCAAAGACACATAGTAAGCTAGGTAAGAAGATTTTTAAGGACCATAGGAAGTCCACATGTTGAAATCTCACACTTAACTTATTAAACTCTTTGCACACTTGTCAATTTATTTCACACAAAGCCACTCCTCACACACATAATTTCTATTTGAAATAGTGGAGGTTGAAGTAGGTTTTCTCCAAAGGAATTTTGAAATATCTTACTACTTCTTTGGAAATTATCCACACCCAATTAATTCAAACGAGGTTGATCCATGACCCCAATCTCTCATCCTAATACATCTAAAAAAATTATAATAACACACTAAATTTTCCTCCACAGGAGGTGCCAAAAGAATTTTTTTAGTCTAGGTAGGATCTCGGGGGTAGGCATCCAAATAACCCCCCGTTATCAGGTTCTCACATTTTCAAACAATAGAAGCTGAGAAATAGGGAACTTTCAAATCCTCCAAGTCAAGTGTTCCTACACCATAAGGCAGGGAAATATCTGTGAAGGGTCGAAGGCCGAGGTCTGGTTGTTCTGCGCATTCCTCCTTGAGTCACCCAACTCTTGTGAGGGAATCCATCCTGTGACCCATTTTTAAGGCCGAAAATCTAAATGTCACACTTTGAATGAGGTACCTAGTGGCCAAAACTTAGAACATCTACCCAGGTGGTGATTGTGGGCTGAAATTGCACCTTGATCAAATTTTGTGTGGCTATTGGGAAATATCGCCAGATCTTTTGGGATATGCACCCTCTACCCCTCATTATAACTGATTACTTCAATCTTCACTAGTTCCTCTTCTGGTGGCTTCAAACCCCACTGTTGAGTGTTATTGGAAGGCCTAGTGTTATTTGAGAGGAAGGATGATAGGTATTTTAAGACATGAGCATTTTTTTTTATTGTTCCCCCACGCAAACAAAATCCACCTATCCACATGCTTGTTTATTTAGCGTAGCCCCCCTACCTTAGGTTTTTTCTTTTATACTCCTCATGTCTGACCTATCATCCATGTTATTGAAAGATGCATCATCCATCAGCCTGCCACATTGGTTACGCTGACTGTGTCAGCCGTTGGACCCGGAATCTCACTTCGGTCGCTTGGGCCCTCTATACTCCCTCACATGTCCTACTCCACTCCAGTGGCATATGTTTGGGCTCAGCCACCAACAACCAAGCCGAATACAACACTGTCATCGGTCTCCTCGCCAAGGCCAGTCACCACCACATTCGTCACCTTATCATTCTATTAGATTCCCAACTTGTTGTCCTGCAGCTCAATAATGTATATCATGTTCATGATCCTTACCTCTTTCACAAATACCTGCAAGTTAGACTCCTATCTTGCGACTTTGATTCAATCGCATTTACAAATATTCCAAGACAACTTAATCAAGTAGTAGATCACATGGCTAACCTCATATTAGATTGGCATTTACCACATGAAACATCATTTTATACATAGCATCATACATTTTCACAACACATGGAAAAGACATCATACATAAAAACATAACACAGAAAGACATGAATGATCCAATATATATATATATATATATATATATATATATATATATCATCAAATGTCATACGTGTTTACAAAAAATATACATGTACAATTGTTTGTAGGCTCATAAGTCCCCTCACCCCTATGAGTACCAAAAATGGGTATCCAATACCCTATACAAAACGTGGCCCATAAACCCATATATATACAAAAATCAACAGTCAAGGTGCCCCCAAAGATCCCCCCCCAGGTCCTCTGTCGGTCATAGGTGCCCCACCAGATGAGGGCCCTCCAAGTCGAGGAGGCATTCGACTAGTCATCGCTACCCCCACCATTGTTGCTCGACGGATCAGGGTATGCCACTCTGTCGGTACTCCCATGCACTTCTCCAGGACCTCCTTGTCCTAGATGTGGGCCCACATTCCCTCTGGTACACCTTGTAGAACCCACTCGAAGCATCGACGTAGGTCCCCCAGCATCACCCTGACAACTGCCTGTGGCTCTCTCGTTGGTCCAACACCAACCTCATCTCTTCACCACCTTTGTCCAACCCTCGGCTCTGTAGGCATCGGTCAAGGTGGACCCTGATGAGTTGGCTCTCAGAAAACCTCCACCTCTCACCCTCGGGGTCCCACATATGCAAAACAACACCAAAGAAAGTATCAGCATCCATATACATATATAATCAATGTTATCTATCAAAATCACAAAACATACAACTATAACACAAACACATACCTCGTTGGTCCTAGTCCTCCCCGGGAGGCAGTATCATATCTGGATCATGGTGGTAGTCCATACTCGCGTAAGGATACCTTAGAATCACCCATAACAACTGGCGCCACACTTGAGCCACTATGGCCATGAAATAATGACCACCCTCCTCGCCTTAATGTCAGGCCAACACATGGGCCCACCACATCAGTTGCAGCTCTTATGGCCCCATGGGCTCGAGCAGAATCCTTGGGCGTAGCATAGGTACCCTCTCTAAGAATCAGGCCACTAGAATGGACCCGAAATTGAATTCACTGGAGTCGGCTCACTAACATCGTTTCAACTATCCCATCATCTTGGTGTGCATAAGCACACCCCACACAAACAGGTCTTCATCCAGGACCTGCTCCACTACCCTCAGTTGACCACCAGTGATGCGTTGAGTCCCCAAGGATCCATAGATCCTCACCACCATAGCTCCGATGCACTCCATCAAGAGGTCATCAATAGCCTCAATACAGATGATTGAACCCGACATAGGGTTCAGCCCAGTGTAGTGGCTAGCTACCAGGTCACCCACTCGATCCTCCCCTGACAGCTAGGGATCTATAGGAAGGGTCATCCCACATAATGGGAGCCCTATCAAGAAATACACATCCTCTGTGGTCGAGAATTTCAGTTTCTCCTCTCTAAAAATGAAGCACTACAAATCATTGCTCCACATCCCGATCAAATACCGAAGCAGGAACTCTTGCGACCGTATCAAAGGGTAGTCAAATAACTTGAGCAACTCGAAGGCTTCCAAGTATCTCTGCACACCCAGTTGTGCTCTCACCACCTCCCATAACTAGTCCCAATCACGCTCTATCCAATGGACCGACATGATGTTGTATACTCTGTTGATCACCTGCACCCACACATAAACATTTGATCAGCCTCATCATCCAGAAAAAAGCATAAAAATATCAAAAATTACAAACCCTTAGCCTTGCCCATAGTGTGCGGCTTTCACCTAGATAGGTGCGCACATGCGTGCACTTGTTCTTTGCACAGATGTGCACTAATGTGAAACTGTATAAGAAACATTCGCGCATGAGTTTTCATTTTTCATTCAAACAGGCATGCATCTCATGTGTGTCTGTCTTCCCATCCCTTGCACCCACATGCGCGATTTTGTCAAGCACAGTCGCACATTATGCATAGGAAAATAGATTATACCCATGCACATATGCACGAGTATTCCTCCTTTTCCAGCGCACTGGTGGGTCCCCACCCAAAAAAACTCATGTATGGCCCTCCATATAGCCCCTACCTACATACTAGGAAATTCACCAAATGCACAATGTTAGGAAAACTAACCTATCTCTTGCCACTCTTGGATCGGTAGCCTCATTCTCTCTCAATCTTGAAATCTCCTCATATCTATCTCGACAGCTCAGCAATAGTGACAGGTACAAATGAGGTGGCATTGTGGGACCCCTAGCCATATATAGTCCCTTTTTCCCAACTTCCATACTCTGTTACAAGATCCCAGAGTCTCTGTTTTCTGATTCATTCTCAGCCATGGGATCCTGGTCCCGCTATCTACACATTCACATTCCTCGGGTCATCATCTTCACTTGGCCCCGAAGGAACATTTTTCTCGTGTCACGTTCAGGTACGCATGCTCACTTTTAATTTTATCAAGTATTTTTTATATGTTCTTTATCATCAGATATTGTTCACATCAGGTATTTGGTTTTCATGTGTGCAAGTACTTTTTTCGCATGCTTGCAACCCCTTCAGGTATATGTTTGACACTGGCATGTAATTATTCCCTATGTAAATCAATTGCATATCCCAGTCACACCCTCTGACATTTACCTTTAGGGTCCTTACATCCAGCTCTGCAGTACCTTTACCTCTGTCACATTTGAGTATTGTCACCCGGTAGCACTCTCCCCCACATGAGTTTTCCCATTCCTATTTCCCCTTGGCAACTTGACACTCATGTTGATTTCACCCCCTAGGGATGGGAGTCTCGATAGCCTTATGCACTTTTGAGAATGAACCCCATACTCCTTCTCATCATATTGTTAATCTTCCCAATGGACTCCCAGGTCATATCATCTCGGTCCTATTGACTACATCTTTGTAGTATCATTAGCCCTCCATCTCATCCACCATCAATTTTTCCATCTGCATATTGTCCTCCATCCATTTACCTAATACAGAAACCCACCCATGGGGCCCCCACCCTCCACCAGTTCTCTTTCACAAACTTGTTCATTAACAGGCCAAGACATCTTTCACTGGGGCACCCATTTTTTTATCTGTATACTCAACCCAAATTATACTTTATTTATTTGGTAATTGTATAAATCCTTTGTTTCCAGCACATACATAGATTTTTTCATCGTCATCCTTGATGGCCTTCTTTTTCCCTGGCAGAGCAACCCATGTCACCCTTGTTTGGGGCATCCACTCTTTTTTCATACCGACATCATTCAAAAACCCCGAGTATCCTAAGTCCATGTACCCATGATCTCTGAGTTTGTCCACTTTGTTAGCCTATGGCACAGTTTAACCCCATATCTAGTCGTCCCCCTAACACTAGATCCAATTTTATGGTTGTTGCCAATCATCCTTCAAAATTCCCCAACCAAGTGCAGTCTTGAGTCTCACAGCATCTTGACTTCATTCATGTTACCCGTCAGTACCTGATATCACCTACTACTCAGTGCATTTCATGACTCCCTTTGCTTCTCAGATTTGTGCCTCCCTTCATGTCGACATCAACACAGTTTTCAGAAGGGTGGCAGTATCTTGACTCTCATTACCTTTACAATGAGGAGTCTTGGATGGCACAGATAGAATCATCATTACTCTTTGATTTCGTTGACCTCCATAACATTCGAATTCAGCAAAATATCATGTTACTATGGTGGGTCTTACTATGAAACTATTGCAGTTGTTGCATACCATATGAAAACCTTTGAATTCGTTAGGCCATCAATGCATGTGAGTCATTGACAATTATTACAGTCGTCCTTGCCTCACTTCAGAGTCCATTCACCATTCAAAGTTGTCATATGTCATTATCAACCACCCCCGAGGGCGCTGCAAATATCTACATCAACATACATCTTTAGTTATAGTCTCACATTTTGGTTTCATGACATGAGCATAGGGCATGCCTACCTCGTTTGTACATAGATTTTCTTTTTTATCCCTAGAGAAAGGTTTGGGTACCACCGTTTTCCCTCTCCCTCCAGTGGATTGCTCTTGCATTTCCTCTCTTCATTCTTCCTTACAATCATACTCTCACCAAAATAAACACTGATTTATTTCGGCTATATGTATGCTCCTAACCTCACACATCAGGGGGTATCTTTTATCACTAAAAAATCATCTGCAACATTGCACGCAAATGGTTGAAGAAACACATCAATGCTAGCAAAAATTAGTGCACCTACAGCACTAAAGTCCATCAAAAGGAAAAAAACTATACAATTGGGTCAAAAATCAAAGTGTGCAAATTCACCAAAGGAAGCGCACACACAGTGTGCAGTATGCGTGGGCCAACACAGCCCTCAGCACGCAAAATGCACGACTGTCTACGAGAAAAATCATGCACTTATATGAACGATGCATTTATGGATCTTGAAGGCCCCTCAACCACTTCTAGTCTGACACCCAACATGACTTGACACTCATATCTAAGTGAAATCTAGATTGGGGGATGGTCAAGGGCTAGAGGTTGCCCTAAAAGGCCCCTTGTTCACACTATGAACCAATTACATTTTTCCATGAATGAATGATATAAATAAGAGCCATGGGTGTGCTAAGAAACCAAGATATTCAAAGTATCGTTATGTTGTAAGAATTCTTCTTTGAGAATACTCTTTTCTCTTTGAATCCTTCAAGCTCCATTGCAATAGGCCATTCCACTCACCTCTTGAGGGAATAGGCATTGTTTTTCTTCACCATTTGTCATTTATTTTATTGTAAGGAGAGAAGAGATCACAATTAAGGAACTCAAGAGCCCTCCCAAGGAGGAAGAGGGGACTCATAAGTCCATTCCTTTCTCTATGGTGTTTTTCCTACTAATCTATTGATCCATTGGTAGTATTATGTTAGTCATTGTTTGATTTTCATGGTTCTAAGTTTCTCAAGCTTTCTAACATCTATTTCTTAGTTGTTTTTCATTATATTTTTTTGTTTTCATGTGTGTTTGGTTTGTCTAACCCACTCACAAACTTTTGTCTTGTCTAGAAGGCTTATCTAGACATGAAAGTGTTGTTGTTTTTCTCACCCAAGTGACAAAACCAACACAATAGTAAGGAAGAAATAAATTTCAGTGAAACCCCCTAGTTTCTTCCCACAATCACTCTACTATGTCCCAAATAATCCGTCAAACTTAATCATTTCGTCTTGCAGTTATGTATTGCATCATGCGATTCTAACCAGTCCATGTCAATCACTATGTCATAAAATCCTAATATCATGACATAAAGATTTGTCTTCGTTACAAAATCACCCAAGTTAATGCTACAATCCATAACCTTTCCTCCAACTTTTTGTTTGGCTCCCGATGCAATTTCTATGTATCTGAACTCATCTTGATTGAATGCATTTACCTTAATTATTTTAAGTGTTGCACTATAAATAAAGATTTGTGTAACTCTTGGATCTATCAAAATACTAAAAGGTTGATCGGTGATCATACCTGACATCTCGAGCATGGTGGACTCATGCTTAGCCTAGTTGTTGTTCATCATTGCATGTATCATGTGGTCCTTGTGCAAGTCTCCAACTGTAGTAGGTCCTGATGATCCGGCAGCTCTGGACTTCTCAATAGGACAGTCTCTCTGGCAATGTGGATCTCCACATGTCCAGCATCCATTCTTCATTCCAGTGCTCTGTTGGGCCCCTACAACCCTGTTCTTTATTTTTAATCAAAATCTAGGGTTTCTCGAAATTGTACTTGGATTCTTCGTTTTTTTTTCCTTTGACTTGATTGGATTGGTATTGGTTTGCTTTGCTTTGAGGTTGGTTTGATTTTATATTCTTTTCTTTTGTTTGGTTTGAATTTCATGAAATTCAAATGCCATTTTATTTTCTTTCTATAGAGTTTTGATGTTGATGGACGAGCTTCATAATTTGGGAGTTTGTTATTACCTCTTCCTTATTGAATTTATCTACTATGGAAATGTATTGGTTGAAGACATGGATTAATAACAATGATTTTACAGGAAGAAATTTTATTGCGACACATCATTTCTATGACATTTGATCAAATTTGAATGAGGGAGAGACGAACATAGAAATCTTAATTTAAACGAAAACATTATTTTTTATCAATTGTTTACTTTCATTTAAATTGTGATTATGTTTTTTTTTTTGCTCATTAGCAATCATTTTCACAAAATCATTTGGTAGGTTAAATTAATTAAATTCTTTTGTTAGTTTGCATCTCATTTCAAAATAAAAATAAAAAAGAATTATCTATCATTTGTTTGATTTTGTGAAAACCTAAAATTAATATTTTTCTCCTCTACATCAACTTGAAGCTTCTAGAATTTTAAGATCATATTTGAAAGAAAAGTATAAACAATATTTGTTTAGAACTTATAGTTAGTTTAAATTCATTTTAATTTTATTGTTCTAGATTTTTTTTTTATTCACAATTTTTAGGTTATTAATTTGGTTTCTTTTTGTTTTATAGGTTTCTATTATCAGTTATTTGGTATGGATCTGATCATGGCTTGATTTTATTATATAAATACATTCAATATATTTGATTCAAAAATAATATTGGATTGTTGCAAATAATTTATGAGCAACAACAGATAAGATTTTGAAATGCGTTCAAGAATAGGCAGACGATTTTACGGGACTGATTGCAGCCAAACTGTAAGGAATATGAAGAAACAGTTGAAAACCCATATGCAGAATGGAGCCATTTAGCTCATTGGCAAGATTTTTCCCAAAAAAATGCACGATTAGAGAGATATTTTTGTCTCTTTACGAGGCAAATTTCAGGTGGCGAAAATTATTAGTGATGCCCAAACTGGTCATTCATTTCACAAATATATGAGAAAGTTTAGAGCCCAAGGGATTGAAGAAATTGAGAGGAGGATTTTTATCCTTTCTTTTTTGTATATTATTTATTTTGTAAACTTTTGTTTTTCAAATGGAGTAACAAATGGTTGGAATTTTGGGAGAATGGACGAGTACTTTCGAAGAAGAATATGAAATTCCAGATTGCTTAATGGATTTTGTCATGTGAGTAAAATGGTTTTTTTTTTCATTATAATATCTTCATATTCTTTGAGTAATTGATTATGCATTGATTTAAATTAGCTTTAGTATGTTTTATCAATACATGGTTAATTGTTATCATTCATGTATTAATTTTTTCAATCTTTAAGAGTCTATTATTCCAATTATCTTGATCTTGGTGATTGTATTATTTTGATACAAATCTTGTATTATATTGAGTTTATTCATGTAATTGATATTTGTAAAGATATAATTGTTCAATTGATATTTTTCTTATTGTCGATTAATCTATTCTATCTTCACTAAGGATCATAATTTGAAAGTTGTTCTTTTTGCATTTCAAATAAGATTTAAATTGTTAGTCAAAGATTTTCATCCTGACACTGTCACAATCTTAGAATTACACAACCTTCTGCTATAGATTTCTCTTAACAGACAGGTTGTTGGAGTAGCGTTATACAGAACAACCAAAAGTTCTCTTTAAATAGCTAGTTACTAGTCTGCGAAATTATTTTTTGACCTGATGATGGACTTATCATTTTGAGGAATATATGGGATGCAGTTTACTTTTTGTCTTTAATCCTTTTGTAGACTGTACAATGTGATTATTGGCCTTCATATATTTTTTGAACATGAAAATCTATGTGTATGAATCAGCTTTAGATTTTTCTACATTTATATTTTCATATTGTGCTTATCTCTTACATGGTTCATTATTTATTGGTCATTATTATCTCTATGACTAATCATCTATCTATACATTTTTAGTTTACATTGAATGTTGGATTTTTGATAATACCATTTGTCGATGATTGAAGTTGATTTCATCTTCAGCTTTTGGACAATTTAAAGTCACATGAATTAAAATATATTTGTCTTTTTGTTATTATAGATTTGCTTTCGAAATATAAATAATTTCCTTGAGTTGCTTCAGGAAATATTGTTCTTGCTTCTTGCCATAGATTTATGCTTGGAAACAGGTTAAATGGAGCTTACATTACGCAGAAAGATGAATATAGCTTAGTACTTTTATTCACAACTGATCAACATCAGGTTAGTTAGCTTTCTTTCATTTGATTTATTTATTTTATGAATGAATAATGATTAGATCATTCAACTTTAATGCTTTGTTCATTATAGTTACATCATTTTTTAAATCTTATTCATTCATCTGTTGTTATTTTCCATTTATAGTAATAGAACGATTTCTTTTAGTTTTTCATCTTATTTAAACTTTGATTCATTAGTTTAAACCATCATTTTCACAAGGCTTTATTTAAACCTTGTATCTGTATATATCTATTGTATATAATACTACTGTTAGCTAAGTAATCATATTAGTGTTTTAACTGATAGGATTATATATTCAGTTAATTTAGAATCTTAGTTGGCTAACGGAGCCATAAAACCTGTTAGGGTAGATTATTCGAAATGGATTGGGTTAAATAGACAACCCCGAACCGGATCTTCCCTTCTCGTTGATGGTGTGTCATAAACACCCGTCAACATGCTCCTAGTTCCATAAGTAAAAGTTGATGGCCTAGGAGTTTGTGATCTTGGTATGTTCTGTTGAACATGCCTAAAATGTTTTTGTTGTTGCAAACGACATTGTTGGTGTTGTTGTTGTGGTGCTCTATAGGGAGTCCTCTATTGAGGAGTCTATCATCACAGTGTTGAGAACATAGGTCCAATGGGCGTATCATAGTGCCTAGAAGTATATCTAGCTGGTGTCTGATATTGCTGTGCTCCCAGTGTCACATGTTCAGTCTGTCTAGCAGTATTCCTACCCTGACCCCCATTGTTCGGCTCTTCATCAGTTATGAGGGCCTTCTGAACTACATCATGTAATGTCTGAGGCATCAAGATCCTCACCTTCACATGAATGTTTAGATATGGAGCATATTTGATATGGAGTATATATAGGTAGCTCCATGAACCTAGCCTCATACTTTGGTACCATAAGACTACCCTGTTGTAACGCGTTAAACTCATTAAGTTGGCTCTCAATGAATTCATCAGACAAGTACCTCTCTCGAAATCATTCCTTGAACAATTACCATAAAAAATCTTCAAAGGCCATGTTTAGTTGAGGTAAGAATGTCTTCCACCAAAGTAGAGCAGTCCCTTTCAGTCGAAAGACTTCCATGTGGACTTTTGTGTTGGAGGTGTAATCCTGAAGTGCAAAGTAGATCGCCATGTTATCCAACCATGACTCAGCGGCTAAGCCGCCTATGGCACCCTAGAACTTGGGAAACTTCACTTTCTTGAGTTCTTTGTGTATACTACTACTACCTGATGGAGTGTGTTATGAACCCTCATTGGGCACAGATGCTTTTCCCTCTTCTCGATCCAGCTAATTGATCAACACCTCTAACATCCTCTGGAAGGATCTCATTATACCTACCACCTCACCAACAACAATCTACTCCTACGCAGTAGTCAGCTCCTCTCCAAGTGGATTCGATCCCTCTTGTTGGTCATAAGGTCTGCACTTGACTGCTAAAGGGAAAAGCTAGGCTACCTATCAGTTTTTGAATGATTATTCTTTAATAAGTTGGTTTTGTTGGTCAGCTTAAGGATAGGTTTTCAAAGATGGTACTCTGGTTGGATAGGCCACGTAGTATAAAAGTAGGTTCTCCTTTGCTAATGGTATGGGTTTTAATAGACAGTTTGGGATATGAAAAGACAAACACATGAAACAACAACAAGCAATGCAATGAATCAATTGATGTGTTAAAACTAAGACTTAAAATAATATCTCAATACTTAGACAAATATCTAGATGCAAATCATTCGACAGGTTGCAAAATAGTGGATCTTTCACTAAAAAATAGTTGTATAACAAGTTGCATAATCAGAAAAAGATAAACTAAAACAATAGTTGAAAGAATAAGGAAATGTACATTGCACACATCACAAAATTTGCCTTCAAGATAAGAATCAACACATAAATATTTGAGTAAGAGAACACAATTGTCATCAACATATATTCACTAGGTAGAAAACTTTACAATTAACTCAACAGGTCCAACCCTTCTGCTACTTCTACTCTCCTTCCAAAATATCCCAACCCTTAAAACATACAAAGACTGCATATTTCTCAGAGTTGCATAGGTTCTCGTCCACCTAGGACTGAGACTTAACTCTCGACTACTAGGTGTAGAACCAATTATTAACTTAACTAAAACATTGAACGAAGGGCAGCAATGTATACTTTACTCTTGACTTAACCAAAAAGAGTGTTTCTTATCACACACAGAAGACCACTTATTAACTCAACCTAAAGAATTATGGAACTGAACAAATGAAAACTACTACTGTCTATGAGACAAAACTGATGCTTGCGTTGGATGAACTAGGACTGGCAGAAAAAGACTAGGAGTGACAGAACAGAGTTTTGTGTCGAGTAATGGCATGCATGCAAGTTGTTTGAGGCCTCTAGAGGATAATGGTTGCACGAGTAGATATTCACACTACCCGATTGAGGAAGAGGTAGATCATCTGAAGTGTTATGGAACTAATATGCATCGATCTAGGACCGAGACTTAACTCTATGTTTGTAATAGAGCTTTTGGCAGCTAAGCGCACTCTGTCTCGACCCCGTCAGCTACCATCTGTACCTGTGAATAGCTTTGCTGGAACGTTTGTTAGCCCAACTGTCATGGAGGGAGACACGGAGGCAAGCGTCCTATAGGAGATGAGATGATTGGATGTGGATTACGTGGAGGTGATAGGTGATATGGAGATTAGTCGAGGGAATAGGTGGAAAGAGTTGAGAGGTAGTGGGAGTATGAGTCGAGGACAAGTGGCACGTCTGGAGAGTGGCGGTATGAGTGGTATTTTGGCAGGATTTTGGATGGGGGAGTAGGTGGTAAGCGGATTAGAGAGTGGGGGGGGTATAAAATCATGATGAGGCGCCATGTTAGGTGGGCCTGAGAATGGGGAAACCACCATTCCGGACACCCCCCCCCCCCACTGTTAAAGGTAGAAAGGTCAAGGGGGTCTGAAATCATGTGAGGATCGTTGATATGGAGGATGGGGATGTCGCTGATAGGGATTAGCATGGGAGTTAGGCAATCTATGAAAAAAAAGTATTTTCTCCACGTCTTTGAAACTTCAAACGCACGGGAACCATCGATCTGGCCTGACTGTCGAATCTTCATCATCTATCATGCCAACCTGTTGTTTGCGTATATTTCGAGTCTGACATGACCTACTCTGATTGGATTCTAGCCTCTGCAAAAACTTACTGAGATTTCAATGGATTTTTCAAACCTGGCTATCTCCTACACACACACAAAAGACTCAGTGGACCTGCTACATGCTTCGTTAGTGGAAAATATGATGACGAGTATTTGAAACTCAAACCAAAACATGTGATCCTTTTTCAAGAAAGAAAACGTATGGTGTAAAATAAATACAGACGAGAAATGGTCATGAAGTTGAATGAAGAAAAATGGAGGATGAGATAAACAAGCAACTACAAAACTCGGAATTGATGGATGGATAGGGTAAAGGAGGGAAAAGGGAAGGGGTGCATACCTAGGTTACAACATTGGATCCAACTGGGGATAGCACGTCCATGTGAGGTGTTGAGAACTATAGATCAGTTCCTGGGATTAAATACTACTCTCACCTTCCATCACTTACCTCTTTTCCTATCTGTCAGCCATGTGTATCTACTACTGTCCCTCAGCCATGCATTTTATTGAACTGAAAACTGCAACTACACCCCAGTGCCTTTGTTGGGCTATGGAGTCTTTATTCACACACAACTAACTAATCAAATGAAAAAATAAAAGGAAAGCATCTATGGTAGAAGAGGGAATTTCCCTCATCCTTAAACAAAATAGTGTTTTAGGAAGCACCCATTTACTGAGACTCCAAAGATCTCTGTATCATCTAGATTATGCAGGATAAATGTGTTATTGTCCAGAACCTTAACCACCTTAAAATGACCAAACCAAAGGTTGTCAAACTTACCGTGCTTGGAATTATCATCCCTTCTGGCATCCCACCTCAAGACCAAGTCACCCTTTTGAAAGATTTCCTTCTTAGTTTTCTTATCAAAAGTTGATTTGATCTTGTTATTGTATGCTTTTGTCCTCTGATCTAGTGCTTCTCTCTTTTGTTGAACTTCTTTAATCTGGAATATTCTCTTTTGGATTTCATTTGGCTCCTAAACCTCTTCCTGTAATAATTTTAGGACTAGTATATCAAGCTGAGTGGGAAAAATAGTGTATATGCCATAAACAAGTGGAAATGGCGAGGTTCCCAAAGAATTCTTGGTGTTTATTTTGTCGACCCACAAAGCATACTTGAGTTTAGAGTCTCAGTTTTTCTTGTTTTTGGTCAACAACTTATTGATAATCTTGATGAGAGTTTTGTTTGATGACTCTTCCAAACCATTCCCATTAGGGTAATAGGGCATGGAATGTGTCAAGGAAATGTTATGACTACCACAGAATTCAATTATGGATTTGGACTTGAATGTTTGGGCATTGTCTATTATAATCTTGTTGGGGCAACCAAATATGGAAAAAAAAATAGTTTCCAAGAAATTCATGATCACCTTGTCAGTGGCATTCCCACTGGGCACAGCCTCTGTTAGCGTCGGAAGTCACTCCTGGATTGCTAGCAGGAGCAGAGCCCGACACCCATCAGTTTTATGTCACAGTTTAATAAATGGGGTGATCAAATGGAGGTAAAGACTCGAGAAAATATAGCTTTAACTCAGTAAACTGGGCCTGGTATGTAGAAAGTGAGGAAGGTCTTGATCCAACTTCTGTCAGTAATTTGATTAAAGGGTGGTAGATGGAGGAATTGTAAGAAGGGTGAGAAAGACTGCCTCGGGCAACAGACCTTCGGAAGCTTGAAGAAGAAAAACTTAGGAGCCAAGATCCTCTTAGTCCGGAGCTTCAAGGAGCTAAAGAGTGACTCGACTGGATCCTCCCATTCCAAGTCGTCCAGTGATATGAAAATAATAGAGATCGATTAGAAACAATGTGACTATTACAGTGATCCAACCTACATCATCCTATAACAGCCACAACTCGACTAGATCCTCCAATTCTGAGTTGTTCTAACACAGTATACGAGATATGGAAAGAGGTTGACATCCATAAAGTATGAAATCTCAAATGCTTTTACATAAACCAGAGCAACCAGCGCTTCACCAAAATTTTACAGTCGGTAGCTCTGCTCAACCATCGATACTTTACAAAAACTCAAACTAAGTCTATATACTCAGGAAAATTCACCTCGCAGAGGTGTACCCAGTTACCCAAGGCTCGGTGTCCCCTTCAGTCAAACTCGTACTAATATATTTCTTTAAATGCCACCTTAACTATGCATGGCTCCTGTAAGGAAGGTAGCTGAACCATGAAGTGCTCGGCTAGCATGCGCAGACTTCTCTATCGAGTCTAGGACCTCGGCACGGCTTCATTGAGAGAATCGATACACAGGGCCTCTACGAACAGGCGACTTGCCAGACCCTCCATTCCCCTCATTTAATGAACGAAACGAGGTTTCAACCACCCACTCTTGCCTTCATTTACTTCAGTACTAGAAACAACTATTAAGATCGGGCCCGATGGCGCCTGGAGATTGTGATGATCCCTTCTGCAACTGAACTCGGTGCCTTTGGCCCTCTTTATGCAGCTCCTCCCTCTCTCTCAAGTGACCATGGGCTGTGACCATATGCTTTTGGCGTTCACGGATATGAAAGGGCTAACATTTACTGATTGAAATCGCGATGAGCGATATGTCGAGATGGCTTGATCTGGCACCACGCATCCCTCTAGATCCGACGGCTCTTAACTCTCCCGGTGATACCGTGGGCCCCGGTCTGGGATTTTCTCGGCACCTCGCGCATCGGAAAATAACGGAGCTGCTCTTTGCGTGTTGGAGTCGCGATGGGCGAAGCACCGAGATGGCTCTATTTGTCGCCAAATGTCCCCTCTGGATGGACGACTGAAAACACTTCGTGAGACCGCGGGCCCTAGTTTCTATGCTTTCAACGCTATCGGGGTTCGGGGTTTCGTGATGTTGATCAACATAAAACTCTCACCCCATGAACCCCCGATCACTGAAACACCGACGTGACCAGATCTCGTGCCACGTGCCCTTTGGGATGAGCGGCTGTCATCCATTCCTAAACATGCTACGGCGCCATCCATGTGATAACCTTGGCGCAGCTTTGCTGATCGTGATTTCCCGCTCACCGTTGATTTGATTCTTTGGATACATCCTGGACGTTGAAATTGGAGCGCTTGCTCGCTTGACCTGGGCCTGAAATGGATCTCTTTGTGTGCTACACTTGGGCACTTATCGCAATCCCATAGACCTGTGTACCTTTGTGCCCCGATACCACAATTGTTACTAACATTAGGCTCCATGGGGGATAGAGTCATCCCTGTTATGCTCTAAGGACTCATTTTCCAGTTCCAGTGCCTCGTTGTTGGGCTATGGAGTCATTATTAGGCCGCAAAAATAAAAAACAGAAACGAACTAAGAAACAAAAAGGACAATATTTACAAACAAAGGAGCCATCTGAGACTCAAACAAAACATTTCTTCAGGAAATGCCCATTCACTGGGCTATTGAAAACTTCTTCACCTTCCAAACCTAGCAACCTGTATGTGTTATTTGAGAAAGTCTCATAGATTATGAAAGGCCCAATCCACAGGGATTCAAATTTGTTGTGTTTGCCCTTATCTTGTTTAGGAGCATCCCATTTCAGCACCAGGTCTCTTATCTAGAACCACTCCTTCTTGGCCTTCTTATCGAAGACCTACTTGATCTTTTGTTGATGGTCCTGAATCCTATCCACTGTCTGCTCCCTAGCCTGCTGGACCTCTACTAGCTGATGAATCCTTCTGATCATGTCATTGGGCTCTTCTTGATAATCCTGGAAGAATTTCACTACGGGAATGGCCAACTGAGAAGGGAAGATGGCTTCGGCTCCGTAGACTAATTGGAAAGGGGAGAGACCTATAGATCTCTTTGTAGTCACCCGATCAGCCCATAGGGCGAATTTCAGCTTTGAATTCCAATCCCTTTTGTTGTCTTCCAACAACCTTTTGATGATCCTTATCAGGCTTTTGTTGGAGGATTCCGCTAGACCGTTTCCCTGTGGATAATATGGGGTGGATTGAATCAATTTGATCTCGAACCGTTCACAGAACTTGGCTAGTGGTTCAGACCCGAAAGCAACTGCATTATCAGTGACAATCTTATTTGGGCAGTCGAACCTTGTGATGAGGTCCTCCAAGAATCCAATGATTACCTTGTGGGAAGCACTCCTAGTGGGGATAGCTTCAATCCATTTGGTAAAGAAATCTGTAGCAGTCAGGATCCACCTGTGCTGCCCACTGGAGGCAGGGTGAATTTCTCCAATGAAATCTAGGCCCCACTGTTGGAAAGGCTCTGAAACCACCACCAGATTTAACGGTAGAGACCTGAGCTGCTGCTTTTCTGCAAATTTTTTACATTTGATGTAGGCTCTGACCCTTTTGCAGACATCATTGAACACATTAGGCTAGTAGTACCCAGCCCTGAGGATTTTGTGGGCTGTGGCTTTCCAGAAATGGTGCCCTCCACACAGGCTGCTATGAAATTCAGCCATGATCATTTCGGCCTCTTGTGGACTCATGCATTTTAAAAGCACCCCCAGGGGGTATTTCCAATACAACATTTGATCGATCAGGCAGTATCTGACTACCTTGAGCTTCAAAGCTCTTGCTTTGTTCCTTTCTAGGCCGTCTGGGGGCCGCAACTCTTGCAGAAAGTATATGATATCCTTATACCAAGGGCATCGAGCTAATGGGGGCTCTCTTCGAGGGTCCATTTCAAACAGCCGACTTTGTGGAATTCCTGAGCATTCATTTATGAAACTTATCCCCAGAGCTTGGCATTTTGCTTCAGCCAACAGTTTGGCTAAACCTTGACCTTTGATCAATTTGGTGGGCCTTATTTCCAGGTTGAATTCCAGGATTTTGGCTATCCATTTACTCCTTCTTCCGTCTATGTCAGGCTGAATAAGAATGTCTTTAACAGCAGCCGAGGGGATATAGGTGATGATATTTGACTATAGGATGTAGGTTCTAAAAGCTTTGAGAGATTTTACTAGAGCATAAGCCTGCTTCTCCATAGTGTCATACCTGACTTCGGCATCCCTCAATGTTCGGCTAAAATAAGCAACAGGCTGCTCTAGCCCAATATCGTTTGTCTGTAATAGAATAGCAGCCACTGTGTCAGGTGAGGCAAAGGAGAAAATAAGGAAATCCTTTGAGTATTCGGGACTAATAAGCACAGGAGCTTCAGTCAGGGCCTTCTTGATTTTTTCAAAGGAATGTAGCGATTGAGAGGTCCACCTTACTTCATTCTCTTTCTTCAACATGGATGCTATAAGCTTTACCTCCTCAGCAAAGTTAGGCACAAACCTCCTCAGAAAATTAATTTTACCGAGGAAAGATTGGACCTCCTTCTTGGACCTCGGGATTGATAAGGCTTGTATCGCCTCAACTCTGCTGGGGTCAATTCTGACTCCTTCTGTTGATACTATGTGGCCTAGTAACTTTCCCTCCTGCATGGTGAACATAGATTTCTTGGGGTTTAATGAAATGACAAACTTTCTGCATTTCAAGAAAACCTTCCTGAGATGGCGATGACGTTCTTTATCAGATTTTGAAAACACTGTGATGTCATCCAGATAAACAACCACAAATTTATCCTTTTCCCCGATGAAATCTATATCCATGGTACGCTGAAATGTTGCCCCTGCATTCATTAATCCAAACGGCATCTTGGCATACATGAATGTGCCCCATGGAGTGGTGAACATTGTCTTTTCCCTGTCCTCAAGCAGAATGGAGACTTGATTGTAGCCAGAGAATCCATCTATCATGGACATCCTGGAAGCTCATGTTACCCTCTGCAGTATATGTTCCATCTTTGGCAAAGGGTAGTTATCCTTTCGTGAGATCCTGTTCAGGTTTCTGAAGTCTACACAGAGTCGGATTTCTCCATTCTTTTTCCTTACTGGCACCAAGTTGGCCACCCACTCTGAATATCTCAGTGGTACAATGATTTGAACTTGAAGCAGCTTCTTCACTTCCCTCTCCATGATAGGAAGCAACATAGGGTTGATATGTCTCATCTTTTGCCTAAATGGATTCGCCTCCTCTTTTAATGGGATTTCATGCTCGATGACAGAGGTGTCATAGGTTTTGAGGTCTTTGTAGGTCCAGGAAAACACATCAGAAAATTCCCTCAAAAGTCCAGTGTATTCAGACCTCTGCTCCTTTGTCAGATTTCTTGACAATTTGACAAACTTGGGCTCACTCTCAGTCCCAATGTTTCACTGAATAGTACCAGTGTCATCCTCTGAGGTTTCTCCCTTTAACAACACATCATTTCTATCAAAAATCCTTTCCAAAGGAACCAGTCCCCTTGGAATATGATTGTTGGGCAGCTGTACAATGTTACGCTCTCCAATCTTATTCAGAAAAGTACCCCCATCAAGCTTTTCTTCAGAGACAGAGTCTTGGTCGATGTGCATCTCTGAAAATTCTTCGACAGTCTCCAAGAACTTCTTGATCTCGAGATCATCCTCGAATACCTTCCAATGTTTGACGTTGTCAGGTATGGAGGGCCTGTATTTCACTTCTACATCATATCTACATTTAGGTGGCAAGGGTACTTTGAAATTACTTGCTGATGTAGCCAAGGAATCTGCCATTGTGTTCTCCTCTCTTGGGATGAAAGAAATTTTAAACGCCAAGAAGAAACTGTCAACTAGGTCCCATACCTCATTTATGTAGCTTCTGAGTCGAGGATGCTTAGCCTAATAGGCATTTCTGATCTATTGGACCACCAACTCTGCATCTCCAAACACTGCTACCTCCTGAATTCCCATTTCCTTCGTAGCTATTAATCCCAGAACAAGAGCTTCATACTCTGCCACATTATTGGTAGCTTCAAATTCTAATTTGTATGACAGAGATATGATTTCCTGAGTGGGTGACACAAAAACCACCCCAGCTTCAGCGCCTTCCCTGGAAGAGGCTCCATCAAAGAACATTTTCCAGAAGGGGGTGATGGAGGGAGGAAATTTAGGGGAAATGGTGGGTTTCTTTCTGAGTTTAAGAGGAGGCTCAGGGGCATGGGTGAGATGTATTAAACTGGAGCCTAATTAGTGTCCAAGGCAAAGATAGAATGATTGGTAGGGTTGGCTTCATTACTGATTATATAGGCCAGTTGAGCTTCTCTGTATAATATTCTATGCTCTCCTCCGAACATTGGGATAGTGGCATAGGTGAGGTCCATATGCAAGGTTCCTCCTAGTCTCTTTATCCAAGATCTTGACAGCAACATACCAAACTTGGGGGGAACATCGGCCACTACAATATCCATGACCACACTTTTCATGGGCAGTTGAAACAAGGTCATGACCAGGTCTTTGATGACTCCTAGACATTGAACTTTCTTGAAGTCAAAGGAATAGAGGTCATGATAGGCTCAGGTGACTTCTAGTCCTAACTCTTCCATGACAGTTTTGTGCATGAGGTTGTGAGAAGCCCCCGAATCCATCAAGCAATTGTGCAATACCTTGTCATGTATGTTCAAGGAAGTGTAGAAGGGAGGGGATGAGTCATTCATGTCTTCTACCATAGGACCTAGGATAACTGCAGGATTTTCATCTTGTAAATTGATGGAGTCTGTGGGAAGGCATGAGACCTTAGACTGCAAAATATCAGAGAAGTGCTTCTTGAACCTGTCATGTTTAATCAACTATGTCAGGGGCACAGGGATTCTGATTTTTTGAATTTCATGCTCGAAATTAAAAGAAGATGAGAGCTTCGGGATTTCTCTTATTTAAGGAACATGACTCTGGATAATGGGAGAGAGGGGTTGGGTCTTCTTACCTCTGTGATTGTCTTCTGCTTCGTTAGCAGGCTTCTCTGTTCTAGTGAGCTTCTCAGGAGCATCAGGTGCTACTGCCTTCTTCTGGGACCTCAGGTCATACCTACCTTGGTGGCTACTAGTCTTTTTTTCCTTGCTCAGCTCATTTAGCTGACTGTCCATGAGAGACTCCTCATATGTTGATTGAGTGAGATGAGAAAAAGGAGGAGTGTCCCCGAAGCAATGGATTTTAGGATCCAACTCATCTGTTTCCCCTTCTTCCCCCTCGGCCACAAAATTGTTTTGGAAAGGGGCCTAAACCTTCTGATCTTCTCTATCTCTTCCCCTCTCCCTTTGCACAGTCGGGGAAGCAATATTGTTGGGCCTTCTGAAACCTCCTACCCTTTCGACATTTTGGGGGCCTCTGTATGCTTGCCTCTCTTCCACCCTCATTCTCTCCATCTCTGTAGACAAATATTTCACCATCATGGTCAGTTCATCCACTTGAGGGTGGGGCACCGATAGGTCAGAAGTCGAGGCTTCCGACCTTCCCTTTCTTCTATCTACATCGGACTTGTTTCTCAGTATGTCAGCTACTAATACATTAGATTCCACTTCTATGGCTGCATCTTGCATTTGATCCAAGGAGGTGGCTCTTCTTTCTCTCAATAATAGGCAGAAATCGGGGCCAAACGCACTAGCATAAGAAATTTTGGCCGAGGCTTCTGAAGGCTTTATTTTGGCAAGGATTTTATTATACATCTTATTGAATCTTTTGGAGAAGTCAGAGACAAATTCTCCATCCATCTTTTTCAAAGACCCGAACTATGTCATGTAGTACATGAAATCTTTCCTATCTCCCCACTACCTCAAGAAAGCACTATCTAGAGCTTCAATCCCAGCAATAAATCCTGGATCCAATCCTCTAAACCACTTCCTTACCTCGCCATCCAGGCTCTGGATGAAGACTCTCATCAAGACATATTAATTTTCAATATTGAGGTTGTCTTCATAATTGTAGAAAGCAGCCAGGTGCTCTTCAGCAGTTATGTCTCCTTCCCTAGTGAACTTGGGCATGTATTTCAAGTAATCCCCAGCAGGAAGAGGATTCATAGGGTGGGGTAGGACTAAAGGAGCATATCTAGTAGCAACTATGGCATCCATTCTATTTAGAGGGGGAATTAACATCAGCCATAGGGATATTAGGTGGAGGAGAAATTGGAGGAGAAGGAGTTCGCGAAGGGGCTACTGGGAATGAGTCTCGAAGTGGAGTGGGAAACAAGAGAGGATTCAAGGAGAAGGCTAACGAACTCAAGTCAGCAGGTACTCTTCTATGTGCAGGAGTGGGGAAATATCTTGTAGTCCCGGGTCTACGCCAAGGAACAACTTCAGAGGAGAGGGGAGTGACAAGAATTTCTCCCTCCAATCCCAGACCAGGAGGGGAAAACTCAGCAGGAACACTCCCAAAATTCAAGAAGCGAGAAGCCTCTGAAGGAGGTCTACTAAGAAACTGAGGAGGAGAAAAAGGAGTTCTCATAGAAGGAGATGGCGGATTACCTGTTTCGGCAATGGACACTTCTTCTGCAGAGCTCTTTCCTCTTCTGAGAACCACCTCTGGGTCAGCTTCAGGTGTAGCTAGAGGGAGTTGTGGATGAGACCACGTGTGTCTGCCTCTGAAAGCCACAATTAATTAGCACAGGTTCTCCCCAATGGAGTCATCACAATGGAGTCACCAGGTGTACAGTAGCAATCTGATAATTATGATATCTGATGCACCTTCAGAATCAGTTGATCATTGTCGTTCAATCCCGGGGAAAATATTCAACTTCGTCCCTGGCAACGGTGCCAGAAATGTTAGCGTCGAAAGTCACTCCTGGATTGCTAGAAGGAGCAGAGCTCGACACCCATCAGTTTTATGTCACAGTTTAATAAATGGGGTGATCAAATGGAGGTAAAGACTCGAGAAAATATAGCTTTAACTCGGTAAACTGGGCCTGGTATGTAGAAAGCGAGGGAGGTCTTGATCCAACTTCTGTCAGTAATTTGATTAAAGGGTGGTAGATGGAGGACTTGTAAGAAGGGTGAGCAAGATCGCCTCGGGAAATAGACCTTCGGAAGCTTGAAGAAGAAAAACTCAGGAGCCAAGATCCTCTTAGTCCAGAGCTTCAAGGAGCTGAAGAGTGACTCGACTGGATCCTCCAATTCCAAGTCGTCCAGCGATACGAAAATAATAGGGATCGATTAGAAACAATGTGACTATTACAGTGATCCAACCTACATCATCCTATAACATCCACAACTCGATTGGATCCTCCAATTCTGAGTTTTTCTAACACAGTATACGAGAGATGGAAAGAGGCTGACATCCATAAAGTAAGAAATCTCAAATGATTTTACATAAACCAGAGCGACCAGCGCTTCACCAAAATTTTACAGTCGGGAGGTCTGCTCAACCATCGATACTTTACAAAAACTCAAACTAAGTCTATATAATCAGGAAAATTCACCTCGCAGAGGTGTGCCCAGGTACCCAAGGCTCGGTGTCCCCTTCAATTAATCTCGTACTAATATCTTTCTTTAAATGCCACCTTAACTACGCATGGCTCCTGTAAGCAGGGTAGTTGAACCATGAAGTGCTCGGCTAGCATGCGCAAACTTCTCTGTCGAGTCAAGGACCTCGGCACAGCTTCATTGAGAGAATCGATACACAGGGCCTCTGCGAACAGGCGGCTCGCCAGACCCTCCATTCCCCTAATTTAATGAACGAAAGGAGGTTTCAACCACCCACTCTTGTCTTCATTTACTTCAGTACTAGAAATAGTTGTTAAGATCGGGCCCGATGGTTCCTGGAGATTGTGATGATCCCTTCTGCAACTGAAATTGGCACCTTTGGCCCTCTTTATGCAGCTCCTCCCTCTCCCCAAGTGACCATGGGTTGTGACCATATGCTTTCGGCGTTCGCGGATATGAAAGGGCTAACCTTTACTGATTGAAATCGTGATGAGCGATATGCCGAGATGGCTCGATCTGGCACCATGCGTCCCTCTAGATTCGACGGCTCTTAACTCTCCCGGTGATACCGTGGGCCCCAGTCCGGGATTTTCCTTGCACCTCATGCATCAGAAAATAATGGAGTTGCTCTTTGCATGTTGGAGTCGCAATGGGCGAAGCGTCGGGATGGCTCTATTTGCCACCAGATGTCCCCTCTGGATGGACGGTTGAAAACACTTCGTGAGACCGCGGGCCCTAGTTTCTATGCTTTCGGCGCTATCGGGTTTCGGGGTTTCGCGATGTTGATCAGCACGAAACTCTCACCCCATGAACCCCTGATCGCCGAAACGCCGACGTGATCAGATCTCGTGCCATCTGCCCTTTGGGATGAGCAGCTGTCATCCATTCCTGAACATGTTATAGGTGCCATCCATGTGCTAACCTTGGCGCAGCTTTGTTGATCATGATTTCCCACTCACCACTGATTTGAGTCTTTGGATACATCCTGGACGTTGAAATCGGAGCGCTCGCTCGCTTGACCTGGGCCCGAAATGGATCTCTTTGTGTGCTATGCTTGGGCACTTATCGTAATCCTGCAGACCTATGTACCTTTGTGCCCCGATACCACAATTGTTACTAACAGCCTCAATCCACTTTGTGAAGTAGTCGGTGGCAGTGAGGATCCACTTATCTTGTCCACTAGAGGGTGGATTTATATCTCCTATGAATTCTAACCCCCATTGTTGAAATCGACCACTAGAAATGATAGGTTTTAGGGGTAGTGACAGTAACTTTTGTTTCCCTGCAAATATCTAGCATTCATTGCAGGCCCTGATAGTAGCAAACACATCAGAGAAGAGGGTGGGCCAGTAGTATCCTGCCCTCAGGATCTTGAGATTTTTGTTCCTCCAGTGTTGGTGTCCTCCACATACTCCTTTATGCATTTCTATTGTGACTTGTTTGGCTTCATTTTCATCAAGTCATTTTAACAGGATGCCAGCAAAATCCCTCCAATATAAGCTGTAGTTTGAAATGAAAAATTTGATAGCCTTCAATTTGAGAGACATGGCCTTTGTCTTCTTGGAATCTAGTGGACATTCCAAATGCTGTAGAAAATAAATGATGTTTTTATACCAAGGTGAAGAGGAGTAGTTTTCAAATACATGTAACTTGTCTTGTCTAGGCTGTATGAGGAGTGTGTCTGATTGGGTGAATATTTGATGCAATTATAGCTTTGATTATGATAACAAATTGGCAAGTCCTTCTCCTTTGATCAGCTTGGTGGGATTTATGTGTAGGTCATACTCCAATAGTTTGACAATTCACTTCCCTCTTTTTCCCTCATTGTCTGGCTAGACCAGAATCTCTTTGACACTATTGTTAGGAACAAAGGTTGTTATGCTAGACTGTAACACATAAACCCTGAAGGCCTTCAGTGCTTTGACCAGTGCATAAGCTCGCTTCTCTAGTATAGTGTACTTCATCTCAGCATATCAGAGAGCTCTGCTAAAAAAGGTTATGGGTTGTTCATTCCCTTCTTCATTTTTTTGCAATAGCACAGTAGCAATGGTCTCCTCTAAAGAAAAAGAGAAGATGAAGAGATTTTTGGTATAGTCAGGGGTATCTAATACAGGGGATTCAACTAAAGCATGCTTGATCCTTTGGATGATTTTTCCTCTAGTGACCATTTTATCACAGCATCTTTCTTCAACATGTTAGTGATAGGCTTCATAATTTCAGCAAAATTTGGCACAAAATGTCTAAGGAAGTTTATCTTACCAATAAAAGACTGGATAGTCTTTTTATTTCTAGGGATCTCAATCTCTTGAATGGCACAAACCCTATTTGGATCAATTTTTATACCTCCTGTTGATATGATGTGGCCTGGGAACTTTTCTTCTGGCATGGAAAAGTGAGACTTCCTAGGATTGAGAGATATTCCATGTCTCCTACATTTCTTGAAAACCTACTCCAGATGTTGCAAATGTTCATCATCGGACTTAGAGAAAATGGTGATGTCATACAAGTATATAACCATAATTTTTTCCCTTTCCCCCACAAAAGCCATGTCCATGGCCCTCTGAAAAGTGGTCCCTACATTCATCATCCCAAAAGGCATCTTGTCGTACATGAATGTTCCCCATGGGGTGGTGAATGTTGTTTTTTCTTTATCTTCCTCACACACTGCTATTTGATTATAACCAGAGTATCCATCTAACAAGGAAATTTTGTGTGCACCTACCACCCTCTGTAAAATATGATCCATCTTGGGGAGGGGGTAATTTTCCTTCAGAGAACACTTGTTGAGATTCCTGAAATCAACACACAAGTGTATCTCCCCATTTTTCTTCCTTACAGGTACTAAGTTGGCCACCCAATTTGAGTACCCCAATGGTACAATAATCTTGGCATCCAGCATTCTTTTCAGCTCTTTCTCAATTATAGACATTAACATGGGATTAAATTTATGAATCTTCTATATGGATGGCTTGGAGCCGACCTTTAGATGGATCTTGTGTTGGATGATGTTAGTGTCAAATGTCTTCAAATATTCATAGGACCATGCAAAAATATCAGCAAACGTTTTTATGAGACTGACATACCTGTCCTTTTGTTCTATAGCTATTGCTTTGGACAACTTGATGATCTTGGGATTCTCAGTGGTTCCAATATTGCAATATGTTATCTCTTCTTCTTGATTCTTCATGGAAGCTCCTCTGTAGACATTATTATTGTCAAACAACATTTACAATGGCACAAGTCCTCTTGGAATGTGATTGGTTTTCAGATCTACAATATCATGACCAGCTATTATCTTCAACAAATGAGATGTTTGTTGATCTTCTAATTCCTCATTTTCACCTTCTTGACTTTCTTGATCAATTGAGATATTGGAGAATTCATCAATGGTGTGTAGAAATCTCTATAGCTCTAGATCATCACTTAATACTTGCGAGTGCCTTATGTTGTCTGGTATGGTTGTTTTATGCCTGATTTCCACCTAATATTTAATATTTGGGCCAAGGGGAGGTCTAAAAGTGCTAGCATCCAAGGCCAGAGAATATGCCTTCTGATTCTCCTCTCTGAGGATGAAGGATATATTAAATTCTAGAAAGAAATTGTCGATCAGGTCCCATACCTCGTTTTTGTATTGATTGAGCCTCTGTTGTTTAGCTTGATAGATGTTCTTAACTTGATTGATGATTAACTCAGAATCACCAAAAATTTCCAAACAACCAATGGCCATGTCTTTGGCATCCCTCAATCCCAACACCGGAGCTTCATATTCAGCTATATTATTAGTATTTTCAAACTCTAGCTTATAAGAGAGTATGATTACCTCTTCTAAAGGGGAAATAAGGAGTATACATGCACATGATCCTTCCTTAGATGAAGATCCATCGAAATACATTTTCCATACGTTGCTTTGTTGGCCTGTCGGTGGCTGATCTTTGCGTTGGCTAACTGATATTTAAAGTTCATCATCATTTAAATGAAAAACAGATGAATTGATATCATCCTCAACAGCACAAATGGGGTGATTGCTTGGGTTTTGATGATCATTGACAATGTAGGCTAACCTTACCTCTCTCTATAGTCTCCTATGTTCACCTCCAAACACCGGGATGGTGGCATATGTAAGGTCCATTTGTAATGATCCTCCAAACTTCTTAGCCCAAGTTCTGGATAAGAACATACCAAACTTTGGGGGAATGTTAGCCAAAACAATGTCCATCACTACACTCTTCATTGGTAATTGTGCCAAAGAAACCACCATATCATTTATCAGTCTGAGACATTTTACTTTCTTATAATCAAAGGAGTATAGGTCTTGGTAAGGTTTGGTGATCTCCAGACCTAGTTCTTCCATAACAAATTTGGGAATGACATTGTCTGAGGCTCATGAGTCCATAAGACAATTATGCAGGATCTTTTCATGAATATTTAAAGTTATATAGAATGGTGGAGAGGCATCAGATCCATCCTCAATGTGTGGACCCATTGTAATGGCTAGGTTTTCATCCTGCAAACTGATTACATCAGAAGATACACTAGGAGTCGTTGGTTGCAGAACTTTCATGATAGATTTTTTGAAAGGTCCATTCTTCATCAATTCTTTTAAAGGCACGGGGATCTTAATCTTACTTAACTCATGTTCCAAGCTGAAGGAGATTGGTGGCCTATCAGCTTCCTTTATTTCAGGGGTTGCATGTTTAGATGAGGTAGTTTCCTGAGTTTTAGATGACATACCTTTACTTGGATTAGGCTTGGGAGGAACTTTAGCATGTTTGTTTTGATCAGAGGTAGTGTCTTTGGGAGCCCCTTCTCTTGTCCTCAAATCATATTTCTTCTGGGGTTGGCCTTGAATAACTCCCTCTTCTCCTATCTGATTATCAAACTGATTTGATAATTGTGCTACCTCATATTCTTGTTGTGTTAGGTGGCTGGTATAATAATCTATTTCATTGAAAAGCATAGTAGTATCATCCACGGAATCATTGTTTGCATCCATATCCTCAATATGATTGTTTTGGAAAGAAGGAAATGCCCTTTGATCATCAACATTCCTCCTTTCTCTCTGCATTATCTGAGGGGCATCATTAGGCCTTCTAAACTGGTTTGGATTTCTATTTCCTGCCCCTTGAAAATCCTTGTTTGGTTATTTAGATTCCCATTTCAACTTAGCTATTTCAAATGTCAGATCCTACAATTTTTTGGTCATTTCATCAAGTTTGGTATCAGAGGTGGCTGAGTTAGAGGAGGTAGGGAAATCCTCTCTATGTTTCTTCTTGTCTTTATCAGATCTAGTCTTCAACCTATCTAATGCCAAGATGTTAGATTCAACCTCAATGGTTGCTTCTTGCATGGACAATAGTGTGGTATATCTTCTCTCCCTTAGTGGGAAGGAGAAATTTGCATCGAATGCAATGGCATAAGTGATCTTGGCATAGGCTTCAGTTGGTTTGATCGCATCTGGGATTCTACCATACATCTTATTGAATCTCTTGGTGAGATCTAAAATAGATTCACCATTCTTTATCTTTAGAGCCCCAAACTCAGTGATGTAGTAGAGATAATCTCTATTATCTCCCCATTGCTTTATGAAATATTCATCTAATGCCTCAATATCTGCAATGGAGGTTGGAGGAATACCCCTAAACCATTTTCTAACTTCCCCATCCAGACTCTACACAAACAACCTCATCCACACATTTTCATATTCAATGTTAAAGTTGTTTACAAAGATATAGAAGGCTATCAGATGTTCCTCGGCAGTAACCTCACCTTATCCATTATACCTAGGTAAATATTTCATGTAATTTGTGGTTGGGAGGGCATGTAAGCCTACAGGCAGAACTAGGGGTGCATATATGGCAGCAATTATGACATCCATCATGTTGGAAGCCATGGCTTGGGCAACAGGAATATGAATATTTATGGGAGCTACAGGGGTGGATGTTGGATTGGATGATGAAGTAGATTCAAGATTTGAAGATGTATGAGGTTCCTTGGAATTGTGATTCTCGTGGATAGAAAATTCAAGCTGCTTGTGATGATGAAAGGAAGTAGACGCTTTGTGTGCATCTTTACCCTTGAGGGGGGAGGTATATCTCTAAGCTAATCTGGATTTTCTTAACTGGCTTTCTGAATCAAAGATTATCATGTTATTCTCAGGGTTATTGTGAGCCTTGGTGGCTTTGATGTGTTCATTTTTGGATCTGTTGAGTCCCTTTCTATGCGCCAATATTTCTTTTGTAAATTTTACTCAGTGGAGTCACCACTAGATTCTTTAACCATAGAGTCGTCAGGTCAAGGATATGAATTCTAAATGTGTCTAGTCTTTGTTCACCATCAAAGATCAGATCTGATCATTTTCGTTCTCCCACGGAAATATATTTCCTTAATTCATTCCCCGGCAATGGCGCCAGAAGATGTTGGTCCTAAGGTCTGCACCTGACTGCTAAAGGGAAAATCTAGGCCACCTATCATTTTTGGAATTACTATTCTTTAATAAGTTGGTTTTGTTGGTCAGCTTAACAATAGGTTTTCAAAGATGGTACTCTGGTTGGACATGCCACGCAGTATAAAAGTAGGTTCTCCTTTGCTAATGGTATGGGTGTTAATAGATAGTTGGGGATATGAAAAGAAAAACACATGAAACAACAAAAAGCAATGCAATGAATCACTTGATGTGTGAAATCTAAGATTTAAAATAATATCTCAAGACTTAGACAAATATCTAGATGTAAATCATTCGACAGGTTGCAAAATAGTGGATCTTTCATTGAAAAATAGTTGTATAACAGGTTGCATAATCAGCAAAAGGTAAACTAAAACAATAGCTGAAAGAATAAGTAAATGTACATTGCACACATCACAAAATATTCCTTCAAGATAAGAATCAACACATAAAGATTTGAGTAAGAGAACACAACTGTCATCAACATATATTAACTAAGTAGAAAACTTTACAATTCATTGAACAGGTCCAACCCTTATGTTGCTTCTACTCTCCTTCCAAAAACTCCCAACCCTTAAAACATGCAAAGACTGCATATTTATGAGAGTTGCAGAGGTTCTCATCCACCTGGGACTGAGACTTAAGTCTAGACTACTATGTGTAGAACCAATTATTAACTTAACTAAAACATTTCACAGAGGGAAGCAATGTATACTTGTTACAAGGAAAATCTCTCTATGGCTAGGGGAAAACCACAATAGACGGAAATGACTGCATAAATCAACTCTATTCTCAAGTATGTTATATAAACAAATATGCTAGCAAGGCAAGATAAAATGCCTACCTCGTCTAGACCTTCGAAGAAGTCCACCGTTGAGCACTTGACCCAAAGCAATATGCCTCCAACTAGTCCTAAAAAACCAAGAAAAGAAACAATATGGTGATAATATATGATGTTAGCACATTCAATAGAATAATCCATTAAAATTCATAACAAATACGCCCATGGAATAATAATTCAAATATTTGCAACATATCAATTGGACAAGAAAAGAGTATTTCTATTGAGATATGATCAGCAGAAGAAAATAAGTTACATACTTTCGTGTCAGCATGATTCGGAACTCAAAAACTAAGTTCCTTTTAGTTGGGCCTCCACCACTTCATTCCTCCATGAAAGGCAAGCTCATGTAAGAGAGACAGTGGAGTTCTCACTCAATAAGGGAAGAGCTTGGGGGTTGAACATTGTGTTCAGACTTAAAGGATAAAGGGATGCAAACTCAATGTGAAGTGAATAATTCCTCCAGAGTAACTTTGCTCTCAAAGTTGAATTATTTCTCCTCTTTTCCATAGCTCGGAATTGGCTCATTTATATCCTTCAAATGGAACTGAAGGGCCGAGTCAGAATGTTTCTAGTATATGGAAGGCCAAGGATCATTGATCTCCTATCGTGACATGGAAACCAGACACCATTTTTCAATTTTGGGTGCATTTCTCGATGTACGTGGGTTGTAGTGGTGCAACCTGCATATACGCATGATGTATGGTAGTCAAGGTGCATATATGTGGAAAAAATGTATTTTTAGCTCTGGGATTTGCAAAAAGGGATGACAAGTCTGCATAGGGAAATGGAAAAAGGCCTTATGTGCAAGATTGCATTGGGTGAGGAAAATATTGCTATAACAGATGCCCCCTAATGTGTGAGGTCAGAGGAGTATCTACGATGGCTAAAATACATTATAATAACCCAGAAGTGGAGTGATGGGGAACCAGCTAGAATAACTAGTTGCTCATTATAATCTGTACTAACTTTGCATACATGGTTGTCAATTTGAATTACCTTGCAGATCCATGTGAAAATATACCAACCAATTGTCTGTGGCCATGAATAGGCAAATACAAATGTGGTTGCATGCCAAAAGTTATCAGAGTCACGAACAAGGCCTAGTAGAACCAATCTCAAAATCAATCTGAAGATATTTGTATACAATGGAGTACAATCTGATCTCCCATGATCACTGAAGTCACATAGGTATTGGTTTAATGAAAAAAGAAGCAACAACTCAGGAAATTTGTGGCCACATACTGATTTCTTCAAGTCTTCTACACAATCTGCCAAAGGTGCAAGTCTACATCGTGTGAATAAATGAGTTGAGATCAAACACAATGAGACTTCGTTTGATTACTGGTCATTGAGGTATATCATTAACAAATGCAAGATAGCCTACCGATGATGAAAGTAGGTATCAAGGCACCAAGTACATTCTTACAAGTGTGAATAAAGGATTTGGGGTCAAACACTTGAAGAATCCATCGATCAAGAGACATTGATGTATTCCCAACTGTCGATGGTGAGAGAACCTGCCACTAATGACTACAAACCTCAAGGTACTCATAGCACTCTAGATCTTGTTTATAGAATAGATGAGTTGAAGTCAATGGAAGGAGACTCGCTGAAAGGAGAGCATTAAGGAATATTTCATCATTCAGCACGAGGTACAAAGCAGGAGCTTCATGATTTGGAGAAAATCGGATGAAGAACATGTTCATGAACCAATGACCCTGTGTGTATTTCGTGTGTGCCAAGTGCAAGTGGTACATGAAAAAGACCCTCTGAATAGAAACCAATGAGGAAAATTGTTGACAAAGGAGAGGAAACCACCAATGAGGCTAAGGGAATCCAAGACACTGCATGAATCCCAATGTGTGAATAGACGTCTTGCCATCGAACACAAGGGAAACCATGCAATCAATGACCAATTATGAAATGTCAACTGTTGGGTTCAAGGTCACCTGCCAATTATGAAATTAGGACCAAAGTGCATCATAGAACTACAACACCATGTGATTCTGAGACAAATTGAGGGTATGGCCGACATGCAAAGTCAAGAGTTCTAAGGAATGGTCGACACAGGTTGATAGACTTCCTTTGAACAAGAGCATGAGACATATGGAAGACTCTGGCAACATAGACTCAATGATGAAACCATGAGAAGCAAGAGGCATCAATAAAACTCTCCATAGGGACTGGAAGAGTAACCATTCGGTGGAGAAAACTCTTTGTAACGAGCTCATCTTCCTAAGGTCATGCTAAACCCAAAATTATGATGACAAGTGGACTCAATAACTTGGTGCTATGTTCAAAGGCAACACGACTTATGTCAATTTAAGATAATACTCCCTCCATGCCCGTATTTTTTTGCTTTTTCATAGTCAAATGAATGCAATGATACAGAGGAGGAAACAAGTGTCACAAGTAAGCAAAACTAGTTTCAGCAGTGGAACATACCTATGCTCAATGCAAGGAGGTGCATATAGGAGATGGACACTCGAGGGAATGTTCCCTCCTAGGTATAGGGTTTCAAATTGTGAAGGATATAAACGAGGCTCTACTTGGTTGAGGATGCAAAACTGTTGAGGCAAATGGTTTATAACGCAAAGAGAGAACCAACTATAGGCTCAATACTACAAGCAAGGGCATGAGATGCAATCACAACTTAATGCCAAAAAATGTTTATTTTCATAATCTGAGTCTACTTGGTGTGAAAAGGGATAAACTTGTACCAAATAGACATCCTTTCAAATCCAATTTACGAGTGTGAAAGAGACAAGTTCACTTGGCAATATTTTCACTTTTTGAAAACGAGTGGGAAAATAGCTTAAATAAAACATGCTTGGGAGTCCTCTAGGTATAGGTAAGCATGTTTATGAGTGATAAATGAGGCTCAGCATAAATTCATGTATTAGCTATAAGGGACTCTTGGTCCTATGGAAGAAATATCTACATGGGCACCAAATGGAGCAAAGGATATAACTAGGGTACCCATGTTTGGTAAGTCTCTACCATTTGATAACGACATGTCTTGTAGAAGATGGAAGATTCTATGTTGTGAAAAATGGGTTCGTACCTAAGGCATGTGAGTGACAGTTATAGGACAATGAGAATGTGCATGATGGAATGGATACCTATCCTATATGCTGGGTAGAAAAAATACCTACCTGTAGTTATGAATGGTCAACATAACGCTAAAAACCGCAAGAATCCTTGGCGAAAACTACAAAAATCAACTCAATCCACTGTTGTATTAGTCCATTAGGTGAAAATACGATCTGAAACTATAGAAAGTGAGTAAAAACTACTATAAATAGTAACAAAAACCAAATTTTACTATGTCATTTTGACTTTTTACCCAAATAGTGAAAATTGGACCAAATGACCTTCAATCTTCAACTGGTGATTGCAGGAGCGTCGAGTGACGGAATCATAGACTGTCTGGACCAGGTAATTCCTCTTCCCCTCCTCTTCCTTTCTAGTGGATTACATTTTTTATTTAGGTTTCAAAAATTGGGTTAATTAAGATGCAAATTAGGTATTTCAGTGTACGTGGGCTACCACTCATCGAGTCGTGTATACGCGACTATGTAAAATACAAGTTGCGTGTACTCAACCCTATACGCAACTGTGAATGTTGCAGCCCACATACAAGTACGTAAACAAGGTTTTTGATGGTTGCTAACTCAAAAATTGATATTTCTCTGGCAGGATGGTGCTAGAATGGAGGGAAAGGGAACATGAGGAGGTAGATGTTGCTATGGAAAGTTATCTGGGGGCCCAAATGAACTTGAAAAGATGTGGGTTGTACAAATTTTGGGAATTCAAAGGGATGAGGGCCCATGTGAGTTTGTTACAGTTGCTCGTGGATTACTGGGATCCAGTCAGTGAGAGATTCAACCTCGATGGACAACCATTAAGGATTGAAGTCGAAGATATATATTTCTTGACTGGGTTGTCGCACCGGGGTGAGGTTGTGAACCTCAAAGCCAGGGGAGATGGGAGTGGTATGAAGATAGAATATTACATAGATGCTCACTATATAGCAGGGACCGAGAAGTCTAGGAGTCAACTCCCCATTCGAGTGATAAACAATCTCAACCTCAAGATTGTTGTCGTCGTTTTGACCAAGATCACATGACCAACTTCATTTCACCAGGCATCGAGGTCGCTCATGTTCTATTTTGTAGATTGTTTGAGACCCATGGTGTATGATTTGTGCACCTAACTACTGGCTAATATGAAAATCCAGTTGACAGAATGAAAACAAGGTGAAAAGAGGAACTTCAAGTTTGCATCTATTTTGTGTAGCTTTTTCTTTGAGTGGGTTCCCGGTTTGGGACCTAGAATCGAGATCATTCCTCGAGGACCTCGTGATCCATCCATGGCACGGTGGATTGAGGTAATGATATGGCAGGGGGGAGGTAGGGTGCCCACACCCTAAAATGATGATTTATTTTATTGGTGGAGGCGACAGGTCATTTCTCTGGATGACTACCCCTAGGCAGGGATCAACTTCAGAGAGGACCTTAACATGTCACTGCCACCAGGGACCGCCTACGGGGACATAGGTATGACAAAGTTTTTAAATATTTCATTTTTTTGTATTTTTGTATAGTAAAACAAAAATATTTTTGGATGATGCTTAAGTACTAACTAGACACTTGTGTGACGTAGACGTAGGTCCGCGACAGCTAAACGGGCTTCCACGACATCATTGGGGGCACCAAGGAGATGAGGCAGCAAGAGGAGAAGTAGAGAGAATCCTTCAAAATGTGAAAGGCAACCTGTCTCATTTGACACATAGGATTCTGATGGTTCAGGTAGAGGATCTACCAAAGGCCATGCAATGGCAAGTGGTTGGTGTGCCTAGAGCTTGGGTGTGACTCTTTCGACGTCTTGCAAACATCGTAGTTTGTTATCATGACACACATCTGGTGCCACAAGAATATATTTCATGGATTTTTTATTATCGGTTATATATGTGTATTGAGGGTGTTAACCCCAATTTTGTACTATAAACATCATATTTTTGAAATATATATAAAATAGGGTTCTTCGGCTTTACTTATATTACAATGTGTACATTGATGAGATTGTTTTATTTTCTTTAGTTATGTGACAAATGTCAATCTAAAACGAAATTATCATAAGCATCGGATACATAATTAGAACTCCTAGGTATGTGATGATAAGTAATAAAATCAAACTATCACTCTAAAAGACGTACTTGTAGGAATCGTCGGAGTAAAGTAGGACCGAGCACGCAGTAACTGTCGTTCAATTGACATACTACTAACTGGGAATCCATTTGAACCTCTAAAGAGTGAATACCATGTGAAATAGCATCATGCAAAAGTTCTATAGCGATGCTACATTATGCCACATTATTCATGGATGACCCTAGGCATACACCACATGAAGACACCAGTAGACCCTTGGGTGAGTAAACCACCCAAGCAACGGAATCCAAGTTGTGTGTATGACGAATGGCTCCTTCTATGAATCCTAAGTAGACCAAAGACTTTTTTGACATCTTCCAACCAAGGGAAAACTCGATAAGCAAGCTAAAGACGAAAAAATAAAGGGAAAAGATATATACACTAAATTACATTAGTATACAAAGAGTTACGCCCAAGCTTAGGGCTCAAGCATAATATATTTTCAAGTAGAGCCCATTCCTGGGCTCGAACAACATGTTCCCTTCATAATCATCTAACTCATAGGATCCTTTTTCTAAGACATGTCGCACAATATAAGTACCGTGACACATGGGTTTGAACTTTCCTGCCCCCAACAGTTCTTTGGCTTGATCATATAAAAGGACCAAATCACCCTCAACGTACAACTGAGGATAGATAGACTTATCGTACTAGACCTCGACATGTCTTTTGTTCGCCTCGATAGTTTTATAGGCATATCGACACTACTCGTCAAGACTCTCTAGGTGCATGAAGCGTCGCTCAAGATCAGAAGTGTCAGGCAGGAGCGCAACTGCCAATTTAAGAGAAGGGATTTTGCATTCAATAGGTAATATCAACTCCACATCGTGTACTAACTGGAAAGGAAAAAATCCAGTTACAGTCTTAACTGAGGTTCGGTATGCCCATAGTGTGGGATATAGTATAATGTGCCAGTCATATTTACTCTGGCTGACAATTTTCTGCAAAATGGTATTGAGAGACTTGTTGATGACCTCTACCTATCCATTTTCCTGAGGGTAGTAAGGGGAAGAATTACCATGCTTAAACCCTAGCTTGGATGTTATCTCTTCCATCATTTAATTCTGAAAGTGACTTCCATGATCAGTGACAATCTCACTCGAGATACCAAACCTAGCGATAATTTGATTGAATACGAAGAAGGTGATAGTATTCATGTCGTATTTAACTGTAGGCATGGCCTCGACCCACTTAGTAAAGTAGTCTACGGCCACGATAATGTGTTGATTCCCCCAGCTGAACTTGGGTTGCAATCCACAAAGTCCACCCCCCACTTGGTGAAGGGACCAACGGTAATGACTGGGTGAAGAAGGGTTGAACGTGAGTGCATTTTCCAAGTGAACACCTGGCAGGCGTGACACTTCTTAACTACTTCAACACAATATTTAAAGATAGAAGGCCAGAAATAATAGGTTCGTAAAAAAATTTGGGTTGTCGTAAGCCCAGATAGATGACCACCACAAGCCCCATTGTGGCAATCATTTAGAACTGACTTGGATTCTTCATGAGTTAAAAAAAAGACACGGGATATTGTCTATTCCTCATCGATACAAAGTGTCACCAATGATAATGTAATTCTTAGCTTGGTACTGTACACGTCGTCGATCATCTCACGAGAGATGCTGAGGGAAATTCAAAGTTTGAAGATAGAGAACAATGTCTCCATACCAGGGGTCGGACGACGAGACAAGGAAAATGTGTCCATCCACAAATGAATCAACATGGATAACATCCTCATCTAATCATGTGAAGTCAGATATTAACTCCGCAAAGACTAGTGATTTCTTGGATTTCACAGAAGCGAAATCAAGATCAAATTCTTCTAAAATGACAATCCATTTATTTTATTTTCCCCCTATGATATGCCTGGTAAGGATGTATTGAAATGGATTGACATCAGCCATGTAATCTTGGTGGGAACGAGGGCCATGTAGGATCATGACACATAGGGTCATTCATCAACTTAGACAAGTCTAGAAAGTTGAGTGTGGCTAGAAAAGGGAGTCAGGGTTGCGACATCTAGCCCCAAGCTCCTTAGAAAGATTATGTTTAGGGAACTGCATCCCATCCGGAGTTCTAGTAAGCACCATGGCCTTGTCTGGGATTGTAAGACCCTCCTCCAGGATGATTCATAAGAGGTTGGTTGGGAATCATTCCAGTAGGAATGTTTTGATGGGGGTTATTGTTGGCACAGAGACAGACCCAGGGTTCAGCCCCAAGAGTGTACCAACAAGCCCTAGCTACTGGCCCTTTCGGCAACACCTGCAAAGTAGATGTAGTCTCACCCGAAGCAGTTATGAGGGGGTTGCAGGACAGAGATGTCTACAACCACGGGAATATCAAGTGGAGCTAGTACAACAACAACACAATATGCATCTACCACTTGTTAAGCTAAGTCTATCCCGCATAGCTATAGATATGATCTAACATAAAAATGAAAATAACAATATAACAGTGGTAGAGATCAGGGCATCAATCACGCACACAATGAAAAATATATTTGGTTCACCCTCTCTCTAGGGCTACGTCCACATAACTGTGCTTATGATTTATTAAGATAAAGCATACAGTTCTCGTATGTAGTCTTTAGCTAGCAGATCCTCCTTCTCTTCTCTCTTTCTCTCCCCTTCCTACACACCCAATTGTAGGACTTGACCTTCGCACACAACTAAAGATATTACAATACCTAATTCTCTCTCTCTCTCATCACTTCTCCCTCTCAATACAATGATCTCTCTCACAATACTATAGCTAGATCAACAACAATATCGTACTAACCTGACCCAGGTCCTCTTGACCCTTATTTATACATTACAATACCTCACCGACAAACTTAGGTCAAAACCTAGGTTCCAAAACCCTAGGTGTCTAAAACCCTAGGTCAACTTGACCCACTTTTTCCAGGCTTCATCAGCCTGTCTTTCCTGTCTTCTCGCATGGTGCTCCAAAGCATCCAACGGTGGATTTTTCCTACTTTTTGAGTTATCCTCAATCCATGTTCCTTGTTGATTTGTCATCCTCGATCTCCTCATCCAACAGCTTGTGTTTTCTTACTTCTCTCCATATTTTCTTCTCTTCTTCTCACTTCGACCCAATGGCAGTCACTGTGTCTTCTGTGAAGTGCGCATTTCACCTTTTCTTCCCTTTTATTTGCTCTCTTCTATAACCAAGGGCCAATAGGCCCCCAACACTCACCTGTGACTCATCCCGAGGCACTTTGGATCTAATTCTTATCCTTTACTTCAACTTTGGACTGCACAGTGCAGTCTTTGCTTTCTGCTCTATGCCTCCATCACATCCTTGTGCAGACTGTCTTTTTTGTGTCTGGTACCCAGTTTCAACTACACCTAGTACCTAGACCCTTTTCCTCATGCATTTACTAAGAGATACAAGGTAGTTGGTTGTCATAGTACAACTTCAGTCGACTCCCATTCACCAATGCTTCCTTCCATTCTCCATTCAATGTCTTCAGTTGTGCAGCTCCTCCTTCGGTAACATAGGATATCTCATATGGTCCAAGCCAATGCGTTCTAAACTTCCCAAGGTGTTTTATAAACTTATTGTCATACATCAATACTAAATCACCTTGCTTGAATGTCGCCTTCTTGATGTGCTTGTCATGATAGGCCTTCTCTCTTCCCTTCTGAACCTGTTGGTGGAATCCTGCAATAAATTTGTCTTCTTCCAGTTCAACTAACTGTGAAAGTCTCTCTTGAACAGTGCCAGTCTCATTCATGCCTATAAAGGCAGCAATTCTTAATCTTGGCACTAAGTATTCCATCGGGACAATAGCTTCAAGACCATAAACCAACTTGAAAGGGGTCTGTAATGTTAATTTCTTGCAAGTGGTTCTATAGACCCATAGTACTATAGGTATTCTTAAATCCCAGTCATCCCTGTTCACACTGCAAATATTTGTCAGTGTGGTCTCCAAGATCTTGTTGAATGCTTCAACTGTTCTGTTTGCTTTTGGATGGTAAGGTGTACTCTTATGATGGTGGACTGTAAATTCTTCAGTTAGGGCTTCAACTGTCTTATTGATGAAGTGTGTGCCTTGATCACTCATAAGGATATTGGGGCATCCAAACATGTTTATTATGTCATCAAATATAAAACACGCAGTTGTAGTTGCACTACAATATTTTACTACTCTGGCTTCGGCCCATCTGGTTAAGTATTATGTCGCAATAATGATATACCTTTCTCTTGTGTGCTTTCCTGGTGGTTTTATAGGTCCCACGAAGTCAATGGCCCACTTTTCAAATGCTTGTAGGGTCATCTACGGTTATAATTGAATTTGATCTCTTCATGATGGTTTTCCAACTCTCTGGCATACATCACAGGCTCTGGCATAATCTTTAGCATCTATGTGTAAGGTAGACCACCAAAGGCCAACTCTCAGAACCTTCTGCGCAATTTCTCTCCCTACGTAATGTCCTCTTGTGATGCCTTTGTGAACTTTTGGTAGGATCAATGGTCACTTTGTCTCCATAATGCATCTCCTTAATATCTCATCGGGTCCCATCTTGTCTATTTGTCCCGCTATAAGTGAAAAGTTTGCAGCACGCACCACTAATTGTTTCTTCTGTGGAATTTTGTACTCACTAGGTGCCATTCCTATTGATAAGAACTGTACTATTTCTGTGAAGTGGTCATAAATATTTCTAATGAAGAGTAGTTGTGCATCCAACGGTGTATCCTCTAAACTGGTGGGTTCTTCACCATGTTCCAACCTTGACAAGTGGTCAAGGCCCTTGTTCATTCTTCCTGGTTTAACTATGATCTCGAAATCATATTCCTGAAATAGCAGAATCCATATGCATATTCGCCCCCCCAACACTGGCTTGTTGACTAAGTACTTCAGCGCGGAGTGATCTATGAACATTTTAAAGTGTCCTCCCAGCAAGTAGTGGTGGAACTTTTGCAATGCATACACCATGGCTAACCCTTCTCTCTCGATAGTGGTATAATTAATTTCAGTTGTAGATAGCTTCCTACTAGCAAAAGATAATAGATGGTCGATATCCCCTTCTCCAGGTTGGGCCAACACTGCTCCCAATGCAATATAAGACTTATCGACATGCACATGAAACTCCTTGCTCCAATCTGGGAAGACCAGAATAGCCGCAGTTACCATCTTTTGATTCAGTGTGTCGAAGCTCGTCTGGCATTCTTCTATCCAGCTAAACTGACAGTATTTCTGTTACACATCCAAATCACTCAACTGGATAAGTGTCGCACATACCTCTCGCTTGTCGCAAGTGTCGCAACTCCTATACAACTTGTCGCAAAGGTCACAAGTTGGTTATAAGGGTGTCGTAAATACTGTTGGATCATGTC
>ML783941.1:278554-307114 GCA_009831015.1 Picea engelmannii | reverse complement strand
CTGTTACTCTTCCTTCTCATGCATTAGGCTTAGATAGATTCGAAAGAAATTCAGTGTCCATGATAAGCACTTTTCTGTCTAGGGTTAAGTTCAAGCCTTAGAGGTCGATCTACTTGTCCGCAGGCAGATTTTCCTACAACAATTTCTTCAACATATTCTCCATCGGTGTTGTAATTTGGGCATATCCTTTGATGAATTTCCTGTAATAACCAGTATGTCCTAGCACAGTGCACAGTTGTTTGACTGAAGTAGGAGGTGGAAAATCAACTATAATTGCAATTTTTTATGGATCGACCAGCAATCCCTGCTTGCATACAATATGGCCTAATATTACTCCAAATGGTGAGAATAAGATGCACTTCTTAAAATTCAAAGAAATTTGACACTGCCTGCATTTATCCAACATTAGCCTTAGACATTCAATATGGTTTTTCAACAAACTAAACATAGTCCAGTCATCAAAATATGCTTCTAAAAATTTATGCAAAAATTCTTTGAACGCTTCGACCACCACCCTGGAAAATATGGCTGGGGAATTCTTCAGTCCAAATGGCATCACTGTATATTGATAGGATCCCCATTCTGTGGAAAACGTGTTCTTGTGGCATTCCTCCTTGGTAATCTGGATCTAATGGTTTCCTGAAAATCCATCTGTAAAAGAATATACCTCTTGGCCTTCCACATTATCTAACACTTCATCAATGAATGGTGTAGGGAAGGGGTCATGCAGACATGCATCATTCAACTTCATGAGATCCACACATATCCTAATTTCTCACGTCTTCTTGTCTTGCATGACCATAGGGCTAATCCATTCCGACTCTTCGACAAGTTCAATAATCCCTGGTTCCAGCATTCTGTCGAGCTCAATCTTCACTTTTTCCTTCTATTTTGGGTTCAATCTATAGGGTATTTGTTTGACTGGCTTCGCACCTGGTTTCAAAGGGATCCTCATCTCTCCCATAGGGCCTTTGATACCCTTCATATCAGTGAACTTGGTCATAAACAAGTCCTGATACTCGTGCAGTAACTCTGTAATCTTGTCAATGGTAGTAGTATCCCAATAATCTCTGACATTAGAAAGCTTCGGTGTATCCTTTGTTCCAATATTGACTTTTTTAATCTTGATTGGCTGACCAATAAATGGTAGCTCAACTCCTGGTCCTTCCACATTTCTTTGGCCTTCTATTTCTGCGATGTTCACCTTCTTGGTATCATCATCGTTGTCAGCATTGATGATGTAGCAGCTCTGCAATTTCTAGAAAGGCGCAGTCCATTCATCCTCTTCGTGTTCCATAGGGAGACTAGATGCCTCCTCGAATACCTTCTTTCTCACAATCTGTAATGCTTGGTCTACTGAAGCATATTCACTTTCAAATAAAAAGGTGGTTACAAAATTCCGAATCATACCTTCCCAGTCTGCAGTGATGAGGCGTAGCTCTGCCTGAAGGTACCAGTTGATAAGGGTCATATCCAGCGTGTTAATGAATATGTTCACCCATTGTTCTCGAGGGGTGTCGCTCCAAGCCTCTTTATAGCTTCACACATGGTCTTTTGGGCAACTTCAACCAGTGTACCTTACTTCACAACTTACTGCTTGTGCTGAGAATCATGTTTTCATTAAAGTTCGGCATTGTGTCCAGTCTGTAATATTGCTTTTATGTGTCCCCCACCATCTTTCAAGTGTAGATTTCAGGGCCTCATCCATGGCCAACAGTCTTTGTTGTGTTGTTACAATTGCTTCAAAGTCTGACAGGAAGGCTTCTAAAGGATTCAGACCATCAAATGTGGGTAAGTTACTCATTGTTGTGTCGATCCAATGAACTTCTTTGGTTAATCTAGCACATCTTCTGGTAGATACTTCATACATCTGGTTCTGCCAGTTATCCAACGCTTCTTCTGAATCTAATGAACAAGCATTGTTACTTCTCCATCTTGGATTCCCATCAACTAAAGGGTTGATGTAATCTTGTTGTATGGATGTTAGTTTGTAGATGTTTTCCAATTCATATGCGTGGTCTTCTTCTCTAATGGGCTCTTTGTATCGCGGACCTTCATCTAGATATAAGGGTGCAATGACCCGAAGGCCATCTCTTTCAAAGTTCATACATCTTTTCTTCATATCAACTATAGTGGAATTTTCGAAGGCCCAATCGATTCCTAACAGTATGGGGTAAGGCCAACTTTCATCGACTATCTCGATTAACTCAAAATATGCAAATGTTCTTACCCCGTCAATGTCCACAGGGACATGCTCCAATCGTCCAAATGGGTTGATATCTTGTTGATTAGACATCCTAAGTCTGTTATGGGAATAGATCAACCTCGTTTTTCCCATTAGTGCCCAAGTTTGCTTCGTCATGACATTGACCTCCGACCCTAAGTCGAAGGCCACATAGTCTATATCATATTCTCGTATCTGAGCATTCAAGTGTAATTATTTATTTGTCCTTCTCTTCTTACCAATTTGGTGTACTTCCCTATTCAGTAAGGGGTCTATCTTTCCTAGCTCATACTGTCTGATTAAGTTCTGTAGCTCTTGTACATCATTTTCATCCTGAATCAACTTAATACAAGTGTATAAAAATTCAATGAGCTTACTAACCTCTTTTCCTCCTTTTGGTGAAGCCAACTGATCAAATGCCTGAGGCATCCCATATTCTTTGATTTTTGGTCGTGTCTTTGAGGAAGAACCTTGACCTACTTTGAAATCTTTCCTTGCTTCCTCAAATATTTGTCTTTCTTTCTTCGCATCAAAATTTTGGGTCTTCTCTGTAGCTTTCTTGATGCCTGATTCTTCTGTGATCTTTCCTTGGGTCATTGTATCCTCTCTGCACCTCCTTGAGTAATAACAGTGACTCTAGGGTCTGTTCTGCGAGGTTCATCATAGATTAATTTCACTTGTGGGTTCTGTTGGGGTCCTCGTCTTTCCTTAAGCTTGGCTAGCAGCACAGGGCAGTCCTCAATGACATGCTCGAAGAAGTTGCAATAACTGCAAGTGATGCAAGGGTTCTAACAATCCCTTGCTAGATGTCTAGGCTACGTGTATTTATAACAGATTATTTTTCCTCGGCCTCAGCCCATACCTCCTCCTCATCCGCATCCTTTNATATCGATCTTTCATGCATGAGATCATAAGCTCTACAATCTCTATCATCGTGCCCTACTAATTTACAGAATGTGCAATACAATTTTGTGGGTGCCTAAATGTATTTCTACATGTAGTAGCACTCACTGGGGAGATGTCAATTTCTGCATACTTCGCACCAAGGTAAGGTGACTTGCTTCAAGGGGCTCGGAGCTCCAGAATCCAAGTATTCATTGAATAGAGGGTAGTGTTCCTTGTCATGACCTTCTGATCTACATCTGACACACCATATGTATTCTCTTGTATCTTTTCCCTTATCTTTCTTCATGTCTTCGACTTCTAGAGACAAACTAGTTAGTTGATTCAAGATCTGACTCACACCTAAGCTGGATTCTCCCATAGGGGTTGATTTAAGCTTCATGGAAATCTCCAATGCTTCCACCTGTGAAGCAATATTCTGCTACATTAGGGGGAATCTGATATGTGGTAAAATATCATCGATGAACCATTCTTTGTTCTGCTCATCTGGGATCTTAAAGGTCAATCTTCCTGTTAGGGTCTTGAATCTTTGATTGAACTCCCAAACAGGTTTGGATACCTTTTACTTGATCTCTTTCATCTCTGTAATACATTGGGACTCTGACTTAGGTTTCTTAAACTCTGCAATCAGCATGTTCTTAATTTTATTCAGTGGCTTAGGTTGTGTAAGTCCTTGGACAAGCTTCATGTACCAGCTCAACGTGTGATCCCTCAGTGTAGTGCTAAATTGGTTTCTTTTAATAGCTTCATCAGTAATATTCTTAATGTTCCATACGGCCTCACACAGGAACCAATGCTCATCGGGATCTTCAGATCCATCTCCTCTAAAGATAGGGAGCCTCATCTCATCTTCCATGGAGCTACCTAGGTTTCCTGTCTGAGTAGATATTGAACTGCAAGTAATAGTACTCTGTGGACTCTGGTGATTCTGACTAGTCTGATTACTTAGCATTGTTGAAGCAATAGGAGGGCTAATAGTACTTACTTTAGTGGTCTGTGCAATTCCTGCGATTTCTAGCTCGTTTCGGCGAAGTTCTTCAGCTTCCCCTTATTATGCTCTGGTGGGTTTTGAATGTTCTTTGTCTGTCAGATATGCCTCTTCTCCACTGTAGAAACCCTCTTCCCCGTAGTTTTTATTAAACAAGTTCTTAAGGTGAACCCCTCAGAATACTCTCCCACTGAGCGTGTGTCCATATTCTATGTCGTTGTTGTTGTCCGAATTCTTGAACATTAGCCTTTTAAAATCTTCTCGATCTACTATATCTTCAAGATGTTCTTCTCATGCAACATCATCTTGAGTCTCAACTTCAGGAATTTAAAAAAAATTCCTCTGGGTCCTTTAAAGAAATATATTTCATCTTGGTTATATGATTCTACTTTGCCAACAGCAAACTCGGTTATATACCCTCCAATGGTACTATCAAACCAGTGATCTACTGCTCTAGATACAACGTTATCAACTCTTTTAACCTTATGCATCAGCATCGTCATCCAAACCACAGGAGGTCTAGATCTAATATCGAACTGGGTATATGCCAACTCATATAGCTCTTGATGGATCCCTCCAAAGAATATCTCGTGAATGTCAGTAAATATATATTTCTCCAACCAATATTCTGTACTAATATTAGGGTTCTTGTTCTGGGCTTCAGCGAAGTCCTTCTCTTGATCCTCTATTCACTTTTTAGTTTCTGTATTTGATGGGAACCACCTTGACATTCCCTCAAGAATATTCCTATCCTGGAAATGGAACCATTTGTTGGCACAGGGTCAGACCTAGTGTTCAACTCTAAGAGCACACCAACAAGCCCTAGCTACTGGCCCTTTTGGCAACACTTGTGAAACAGATGCAGTCTCACCCAAAGAATCTATGAGGGGGTTGCATAACAGAGATGTCTACAACCAAGGGTATATCAAGTGGATCTAATACAACAGAAACACAATATGCATCTACCACTTGTTAATCTAAGTCTATTCTGCACAGTTATAGAGCTGATCTAGCATAAAATTGCAAATAATGATATAACAGTGATAGATATCATGGCATCAATCACACACAATGCAAAATATCCATCGTTCACCCTCTCTCTAGGGCTACGTCCACAGAACTGTGCTTATGATTTATTAAGATAAAGCATACAGTTCTCATCTGCGCTCTTCAGCTAGCAGATCCTCCTTCTCTTCTATATTTCTCTCCCCTTCTTACACACCCAGCTGCAGGACTTGACCTTTGCACACAGTTGAAGATCTTACAATACCTGAAGGCTCTCTCTCTCTCAGCACTTCTCCCTCTCAATACAATGATCTCTCACACAATACTATAGCTAGATCAACCACAATATCGTACCAACCTGACCTAGGTCCTCTTGACCCTTATTTATACATTACAATACCTCACTGACAACCTTAGGTCAAAACCTAGGTGCCAAAACCTTAGATACCAAAACCCTAGGTGTCTAAAACCTTAGGTCAACTTGACCCACTTTTTTCGGGCTTCGTTAGCATGTCTTTCCTTCCTTCTCGCATGGTGCTCCAAAGCATCCAACAATGGCTTTTTCCCACTTATTGAGTTGTCATCAATCCACCTTCCTTGTTGATCTGTCATCCTCGATCTCCTCATCCAACATCTTGCATTTTCGTACTTTGCTCCATCTTTTCTTCTCTTCTTCTCACTTTGACCCAGTGACAGTCATTGTGTCTTCCGTGAAGTGCGCCTTTCACCTTTTCTTCCTTATTCTTCACTCTCTTCCATAACCAAGGGCCAACAGTTATAAAACTTTCCCCCAAACGGAGTGGCTTTGGGTTGGGGGTTTCCCAAGGTGTAAAAATGACCTCCTTCGGGTGTGAATCCAGAGGATAGAGGTGGATTCGTCATGCCAAATGTGTTGGTCAGAATTGGCACTGAGGAGGTGAGGGTATAGGACAGAAATTGAGCAGAATCTTGTCTTCCAGGTTGGTTTCTCCACCCAGAAGAAACAGGATTAGACCCGAGGTTAAAAGAAGGAATGCCTCCCATAGTAGGACTCATTTGAGGGATATGAGAGCCACCAAACAAGAATGGAGTAAAGGAGGAGTTGTGCCCCCAAGTCCAATGCTATCATTAGGGCCAATAGTTGGGATGGATTTTGAAAACTGCGAGGTAAAATTTGACATACCATAGGAAAAAAGAATAGAGGCCATAGGGATGGACTAAAAATTATAGCCCGGTGAGTGACCAAGAGACCCAAATGAGTTTGTGGCAATAGGTTGAGCATTCACTATAAGACGAGCAATAGTGATGATAGGTGCCTCTGGCACTACAACAATTATGGTTGCAGGAGTCGAAGGGTTGCCATTAACTATAGTAGGTGTGGGATTCAAGGGGATCCCAGTATTTTGATGACTCAGTTTAGTACTCATCCTTGTAAAATCACAAGTCTGAAAAGTGGAGGTGTGTGTACCACATCTAATAACTCTACTCCTTTTCGAAGGAAAAGACTCGAAATCTGGTGGTAATTGTCACAAGCGGCGAGACCAGCGGGGAAGATGGTCTGACTCCACGATGACTTAAGACTCAAGATATAAAAACAAATCCTAAGGCCAACTAGTAATCAAAGATCACACCAAAAATAATCAAACGGCCAATATGCACACAAACAAGATAAAGTGGTTGAAAGGGGCCTCCCTCCCTAAAGTAGTTATGCCTCGCCCAAGAGGGGACTGAGACTCCTTGCTAAAGATTAGAGGTAACATAATCAACTATAAGGGCCCTCATGGGCTTAACAACCAGTCGGTCAGATCCCCCTAGAGAGGTAATCCTCCATAAAGGTTATGTGTTGTCCGACCCTTATCTGACCCAAGGTACCTATAGAATAACCCTTGCAAGTAACCTATGTGGCACCTAAGTCAAGCAACTAAGCAACCATTGTATAACCGATGCACAAGCAAGCAGTCATAAGTCAGGTGCACCGTATGGGAAGGGTAGCAAAGATCGAAACTTTGAAAGCGTTGCCTCTCATGGAGGTAAGGGCACTAGCAAGATCCCCAGAAATATATCTGATACTAAGAAGGTATCAGGGGGATATCCCTTCAACCAACCTCGTGCAACGTCATGATTAAATCTGGTGTAAGCGGAGCCTCATGACATTATCGATTATACAATGGATTTCTCCACTCCCTTAGTCAGATACATATGTTGATTTAATAGCCTTGGAGAAGTTTACTTACAAAATCCTATTCCAAGTCACTAAATCCTAAGCTAGTTTGTGCACCCTAGAAAATAAAATTGTTACTAATCAATTTTAAATTATAGCATTAATTTTAATGTTCATGCTTACTCAAAAGGTGCGGTCGTGAAACTAGTGATATTATGACTCAACAAATAAAGTAAATATGACTACAATGCAAAGTCCTAAATTTAATTTCCAATGAATGATATGCTTTCTAAAAATGCAATTTTCAATTCAATTCTGCAATTATGAATAAAAATGCAATATTTCTTTACATGCACTAAGATAAATGACAAAGACTCAAAAGATCAAAATTTCAATCAATGTAAAATGCCTAATATTTTTATATTTTTAATATAAGAAAAATAAAAATGCATGGAATGAATAGAAGCTTGATATATAAAGACTCTACTATGTATAGAAAGAGACAACTCAAGTAGGATACCAAGGAGAAAAACACCCAACCCAATATACAAGGACAATCAAAATGAAAATATGATGAGAAAGGTACCACCCAAAAATTCAACCAAAGACATGTTTCCTTCCATCCCACAGACACTTAACAGTCACTACAGAGACCCAAGAAGACTCAACAATCATCAAAACCTACCCAGCAACCACCAAACCCAACAAACAAGCAACAAAGTTTGATGTACGCAACTGTTCAAGGGAAAAGAGCATATGTATGTAGCTTGCATAAGGTCAGCATGCATATATATGTGATTTTCAAGCAAAAACCCACGTATATGTGTCAAAAACATAGCTAGGCTAAGGAGAAGGTTGAAAGACTCAGACCCAGAGTGAATATAGGTTGTCAAGCAATCATGTGACAAGAAACTCAATATGAGCAAGAGCAATCTAAGGATAAAAACATGCCAAACCCCAAAAAAGAATATTCAATCCCCAGTATGGTCGTCAATTGTGTTACGAGGAAAATCTCTCTATGGCTAGGGGAAAACCACAACAGACGGAAATGACTACAGAAATCAACTCTATTCTCAAGTATGCTATATTAACAAATATGCTAGCAAGGAAAGATAAAATTCCTACCTCGTCCAGACGTTCAATGAAGTCCATCGTTGAGCACTTGACCCAAAACAATATAGTTGCAACTAGTCCTCAACAACCAAGCAAAGAAATCATATGGTGATAATATATGATGTTAGCAAATTCAATAGCATAATCCATTAACATTCATAACAAATACGCCCATGGAATAATAATTCAAATATTTTAAAGATATAAATTGGACGAGAAAAGAGTATTTCTATTAAGATATGATCAGCAAAAGCGAATAAGTTATAGACTTCTATGTCGGCACGATTCAGAACCGAGAAACTAAGTTCCTTCCAGTTGGGCCTCCACCACTTCAATCCTCCACCAAAGGCAAGCTCATGTAAGAGAGACAATGGAGTTCTCACTCAATAAGGGAAGAGCTTGGGGGTTGAACACTTTGTTCATACTTAAAGGATAAAGGGATGCAGACTCAATGTGAAGTGAATAATTCCTCTAGAGTAACTTTTCTCTCAAAGTTGAATTCTTTCTCCTCTTTTCTATAGCTCGGAGTTGGCCCATTTATAGCCTTCAAGTGGAACTAAAGGGCTGAGTCAAGACGTTTCCAGTATATGGAATGCCAAGGATCATTGATCTCCTGTCGTGACATGGAAACCCAACACCATTTTTCAATTTTGGGAACATTTCCTGATGTACACAGGATGTAGTGGTGAAACCTGTGTATATGCATGTTCTATAGTAGGTGAGGTGCGTATATGTGGAAAATATGTATTTTTAGCTTTGGGATTTGCAAAAAGGGATGAAAAGTTTGCATAGGGAAACGGAAAAAGGCCTTTTGTGTAAGATTGCATGGGGTGAGGAAAATATTGCTATAATAATACTTTACTCTTGAATTAACCAAAAAGAGTGGTTCTTATCACACACAGAAGACCACCTATTAACTTAACCTAAAGAATTTTGGAACTGAACAATTGAAAAATACTATTGTCTCTGAGACAGAACTGATGCCTGCACTGGATGAACTAGGACTGGCAGGAAAAGACTAGGAGTGACAGAATAGAGTTTTGTGTCGAGTATTGGCATGCATGCAATTTGTTTTAGGCCTCTAAAGGGTAATTGGTTGCACGAGTAGATCTTCACACTACCCGATTGAGGAAGAGGGAGATCATTTGAGGTGTTCAGGAACTAATCTGCATCGATCTACGACCGTGACTTAACTCTTTGTCTGTAATAGAGCTTTCGGAAGCTAAGCACACTCTATCTCGACCCCGTCAGCTACCATATGTACCTATGAATAGCTTTTATGGAACATTTGTCAGCCCAATTGTCATGGAGGGAGACATGGAGGCAAGCGTCCAATAGGAGATGAGACGAGTGGATGTGGATTATGTGGAGGTGATAGGTGATATGGAAAGTAGTCGGGGGAATAGGTGGTGAGAGTTGAGCGGTAGTGGGAGTGTGAGTGGAGGACAAGTGGCGTGTTGGGAGAGTGGCGATATGAGTGGTAGTTTGGAAGGATTCTGGAGGGGGGGTAGGTGGTAAGTGGATTAGAGAGGGGGGGGTATGAAATCATGAGGAGGCGCCATGTTAGGTGGGCTCGAGCGCGGGGAGAAACCACCATTCTGGAACCCCCCCCCCCCACCATTAAAGGTAGAAAGGTCGGGGGGATCTGAAATCGTGTGAGGACCATTGATCTAGAGGATAGGGATTAGCACAGAATTTAGGCACTCCGCGAGAAAAAGTATTTTCTCCACGTCTTTGAAACTTCGAACGCACAGGAGCCATCGATATGGCCTGACCGTCGGATCTTCACCGTTGATCATGTCAACCTGTTGTTTGTGTGTATTTCAAGTCTGACATGGCCTACTTTGATTGGCTACTAGCTTCTGCAGAATCTTACTGAGTTGTCAATGGATTTTTCGAACCAAGATATCTCCTGCACACACACAAAATATTCAATGGATCTTCTACATGCTTCGTTAGTGGAAAATATGATGACGAGTATTCAAAAATCAAACCAGAACATGTGATCCTTTTTCAATAAAGAAAACATATGATGAAAAATAAGTACAGACGAGCAAGGGTCATGAAGCTGAATGAAGAAAAATGGAGGATAGGCTAAGTAAGAAACTACAAAACTTGGAATTGATGGATGGATAGGGTAAAGGAGGGAAAAGGGAAAGGGTGCAGACCTAGGTTACAACACCTCATGCGTGAATGCTCTCGAAGGAAGCATACCTATTCCCCCCGCACCACATCATCTACTTGTCCTGTGTCCTCTAACCATGATACATGTCATGCACAATTTCAAAATTTTATTAGCGAACACGTTTAACTATAAATATAACACAGTGGAAAGCGTAACGGTCCAATGTCGCAGGGTTGAACCGACTATGATACCATATGTAACATCCTCCATTTGTGATCCACAAGATGTAACAGTACATGAATGTAAACACTTTAAGAACTCAAGTCTAAATTAAGCGACCAATTTTTTATTTTATTTTTACAAAGGTATCAAGTACTTCATAATATTCCGATAAATATTTATTAAATAAAGTAACTTTCAACCAAGTAAGCTAGTGCAAAACACGGGTAGAACAATAATGAAGCGAGACGGAATGCCAATGCGGCTGGAGCCTAAACCCTAGCCGCCTCCGCTCTGGTTTTTCGACTGCAGGGGCGCAGATCTCCATCTGTAGCAGCCGATCAGGGTTCCCCTTGCTTTCTTTGCATACAGGGCCGCGGATCGGCGTTTTTCAGAGCGTCCCTCCTGTGTTTCGCCTACGTTTTTTCGCATGCGTTTTGGAGCAGCGATTGGCTTGCCTCTGTGATTTGCTCCGTCCTCTTGTTTACTAGTGGTTGGCGCCCTGCTACGATGGCCCCAAATCCGATTGTCGATATGGAAGAAGATCCTTTGGAAGCATTTAAAGCGTTAGTCCGCTTGGCAGGACCTAAATCCAAGCCTTCTCTCTCGTCTAAGTTTGTTAAGAAGATGGAGGAGATCCCTTCGCTGGAGCTATCTCCAGAGGAGCCATGCAATCTTGCCCTCTTTCTAGCAGAAAAGGCCCTCATCGAAAAGTTTACAGGGTTATGGCCCAGCCCTAAAACGGTGGAGGCATGGATGGATGATCGTTGGAAGTCGTTGATACAGGGAAAAGTCTCTTCGTGCACAGTAGGCAGGGGCTTTTTTGTCTTCATTTTCTCGAGGACAGAGGATCGTGATCTAGTTTTCAGATCTGGACCCTATTTCATGGGGGCGAGAGGGCTGTTCTTAGCCCCCTGGACTCTTGACTTCAATCCCGGAGCCGAGATCACTGCAGCCCCTGTTTGGGTTAGGCTGCCTCATCTTCCCTTGCATCTCTGGGGGAAAAGATCTCTGGAGGACATTGGAAATAAGCTTGGGCGTTTCCTGGACAGTGTGAAGCCGAAAGGGGATCATTATACCTGCACTCGAATTTGTGTTGAGGTTAACCTCGAGAAGGCCTTACAGAAGCCATTAATCTCTCCCTGAGGGAATGGTGCCATATCCAAGAGCTGGACTATGAGCAGATTCCTTTTAAGTGCCTCTGGTGCCATGCTTACGGTCATTTCACAAAAAGCTACCCCAAAGCCTCTGAGGAGCCAAGACCAGTCAAAGAAGATGATTTTCAGCCAGTATCTAACCGATGAAGGTAGCCAAGGTGAAAGGATCCATTACCCCAGGCTCCGAAGGCCACTCATTCAGCAGAGGCAACTCTAGAAAATAGAAACAGCTTTGATGCGCTAAAGGAAGATGAAGCCTTAGATCCAGAAACAACAGCAGTTAAGGGAAATCCTTCGGCAGACGAAAGCCTTCCGGATTCCACCCCCCCAGTAGCAGCGAGAGAAATTCGGGCCACAGATCCAGAGGCCCCTTCCCCTGCAGGTCTGGTTGTTTCAGTCCCCTCTAGCGGCACTGTGGAAACTTCTGAAACTGAAGACAATTCAGTTCCGTCTCCACCCCTTACCCAAGGGCGAAAGACCAACAAAGCGCGCAGAGAAAAGGAGGCGACCTCCAACATTTCTTTAGGTTCTCAGAAAAAGATGGATCCCTTTTTTAAGGGGAAAATTTCATCCTCCTCGGTTTAATGCTTTGCTTCTGTCTTCTACTGTGCTCACAGTTTGTGAGAATTTACTCATGTATGCATTTTTTGTCATTTTCTCGAATTAGCTCAAGAAGCAAATGGGATTGGACTCCCAAGACATTCACAAGAAGGTTGGCAGCACTGTTAGAGGTCACCAACCTTCTTCGGATTTGTAACTCTCTGATTCTGGCTTGCCAGAAAGCCGCTTAATACAGCCTAACCGTTCTCGTCGAAAAAAAAATATATTCCGATAAAGATTTCAAGATAAAACTAGCGATGCAAGGTTTCGCAAGATTTTGCAATAAATTAATTATCTTCACTATGCATAACATATTTAATTACCATAACATTTATACTATTATGCTTCACATAACTAGATGTGAGGTTCTATTGCTATGATTATTCTTTCGTTATTAACTTGATAATATCAATATTTAATCGTCGTGAATCACAATTTCTAAGATTATTTACATGTCAACAAATCATATGTACATTACCATACTTATATATTCACACACCATACTAAGCCATTATTTATTGGAATTAATCATTTAAAACTTACACAATTACCAAGGTCAATCAATCAAGAGTTTTCTAAAGTCACACTAATCTAAGATCTTATCTAATAATTAAAAGTAAGGATGCGTCTATTTACTATACTTACTCTACCTATTTTCAGTTGTTCCTAGATTTCTTGATTTCACTACCACTTGAATTCCTTATGACAACTATTAAGTCAAATCACTTAATTTTATCATCGGCTACTAATTGAGTCTTATGGTTTCTTAGATCGCTTGATACAATAATTAATTATTCTATAAGACTGTTCCTTTAAATCTTCCACTATCTTATGTCAATTTCTCAATAAAATTCTATAGAAGGCCAAGTGAAAAATTTGCACCAAAGTGATTCTTCAAAATCAAATTAATGGATGGACTAATCATTCTATAAGAGTACTCCCTAACTAATGTATTTAGTATACCATTAAACTCTAAGTAACAAACCTTGATATAAGATGGACTTGTAAAAAGTATAATATATTCTTTTATCACATATAGTGTTATAATATTTATGACATCATTTGATGTTACCATATCCAAGAATAATCTACTGACAAGTAATAACATTCTAAACATCAATTCTAGTAACACCCATTCCTTAAGACTAATTCACTTAACAGTGAAATCTCGACTATTATTAAATTATTAAATAGTAATCTTAGCAACAATATCACATAACGATAAACAGGATTATTATTGGATTTAAATAAATAAACCGTTGTGGGATTTTGACAGTCATTAAAAAATTAAGGAAAAAACTCTTAGCTTGAATACAAGTGTAAAATTGACCGATATCTACTCGACCGACAAGACTGAGGATTCGATATTCACCATCGATGTCAAGTAACAAGATAACATGAACTATAGGTCACGTAATAAATCGCCCTTATCAAGAAGACGATGAATTATTGGTTTCCACATTTTGAAACCTATATATAAACTGGTGGTAGACAGTGCTACAAAAACTGAAATGTTAACGATTAACACAGAAATTATTTTTACAATAAAACTCAGAGGACCGTCAACTTAAATCACAGATTCGATAAAACTAAACTTTAAATCTTTTAAATACACCAACTACGCAGCAAACATAAATGAAACTATAACAGTATTCTTGTCTTAAGTTCGCCTGGAAATCATTCGACAAGGGAAGGTTTGATCTATTGTAAACAACGGACAATAAAACCTACTCTTGAGATATTAAATTATATAATGCACCAGAAAAAATCCTCAAGGTTAAGTTTACATACAAATTTCTTCTTAAGATATATCAGTCGAGTACCAAATTTTACTTGACAGCATTAAGGTAAGAATATATAATTACACAAACAATATTGATTGTGCTTGATACTCATGGATAATACAATGTGCTTAGCTTAAATTTACATATAACACAAAATACAATATTCAAATACCATGACCGAAGGTTGAAGCTATGTGAAGATGATATGCAACTAGAGCTTGTGCAATGTCCCTCATTTTCGCCTTACTAATCCAAGGACTACACAGGTACCTCCGAGCCAACGCTAGGGGTACTCTTCTTCCCCTTAGAATCCCCCATCTGTAAAGGATCCACACACAAAAACCATAAACAATAGCACTCAAACTTGTCTCTCAAAGAAGAGCTCGCACTCTCTCCAAGTTTGGAATCCCAACTCTCACAAGTAAAACTTAGTCAATAAAAAAATTGGCAGCATAACAGTACTAACAAATGAGATGCCTCTCCCTTTCTCTCCATTTATTTTATAGAAAAATTCTCAATGATACATGTCCTCATGCACAAATAATTAATTTTTAATAATTTAATAATAGGATTATTCACCCACTAGATATGTGTTTCAGGATAAATTCGTGAGTGCGGACACAGACCAATCTCCCTAGATCCACCTAGATCTAGAACAAAACAGGACAGAATAATACACTTTCCCTAGACTTAACCTATTGAAAGAACTAAGAAGTAAGGATTGTGGAGATACCTTATGAATGATTTCCTTATATCTCTGTTGTTCCAAGATTTGCTCCAATGCTCTTGCACCGTTCAGATCACAACAGTACAAACCAATCGAAATAAAGGCAGATTAATATATTCAATGGCTAGTCTATACATATGATCAAGGAATTATGTAATAAAGTGACATCATCTTTATGGGAAAGGGACATATTACTGTATTGAATTAATTGAAAGTGAAACTTACAACCTGAGCCTTGATGTCGTAGGTCTCCTTTCGATGGCTCCTTAGCTCAGACACACACACTTGCTCATGCATGAAGAAAATCAACCACATATGATAACCTTGCTGTTGTCTCTAGCTGTTGTAGCATCAGTCCTCCATACAATATTGCACTAATTCTCCAATCAATCTCTTGCTAGTTTGCTTCTAACCTTTTCCATGAGCAATCTCCTCAATATATAGAGAAGATAGATTAGTTACTTGGATAGGGAATGATCCCAAGATATCTGGAATGCCAGTACTTGAACAACCATTCGAATGCCAACTCACCCTTCTAGAAGATTCCCTTCTAGAAGGTTCGAGATTTTTATCTTTTTCCTTCTTTAAGACCATGTTCGAACCCTAACCATGAGTACAGTGCGAGAATTTCTCACTCCAGCTTGAGACAGCCTGCGAGAATCGGGCATTCTCGCAGGAGAACATATAGGTAGCCTGCGAACATTCTTGAAAAATATGATTTCTGGAGCTAGACAAGTGTAACTTTTCCCAGGAAATTGCTCTTAGTGAAGAGTTTGATTCTCCATCATCATGACATTATCATGACATCATCCCAATGACCAAAAATGTGGATAATATAATGCCCCCCAAAGTCTGAGAGTGGAACCAGTGACAGTCGATAGACTTTGTAAGCTGGATGTGTGTGTCAAGAACCAAGAGCACATCTAATCAGAGACCTGCAAACATCCAAGCATTAGTAGAATATCATGTATACCAATTCTTGAGGTAGGCATTCCCATACTCAGATCATAGACTGATGACATCATAAACAAAGGTCATGGCCACTAATCATACACTGTGGATCCATGCATTCAAAATATAGCACAGCCACCTGAATACACTGTGGATTTGTGCGACAAATTTTTAATCAAGATGACATAGCCACGAAACATACACAGTGGATCTATGTGTCGCAAATAATACATACTCCATCGCAACCTGGATCGCAAAGACAATATCCAGGGTCTTCAATCTCATCGCCCAAAGTACGAATCTGACCATGTGATTACATGTGTCGAAGTCGAACATGGTAGAAACCACTTGATTACCGGGCATTGTTGTATACCGTTAACAAGTGCGAGGGAAATCACCATTGATGTCAATGACTCCCAAGGTACTATAGTACAATCCATCGACTGTGAATAAATGAGTTGATGTCGAACACCCGACGGAATCTCTCGAGCAAGGGTCAACGATGTAAACCCACTGTCGAAAGCGAGAAACCTGCCATTGAGGCATGCAAGCTTAAAGGTACAAAATAATTTCTAAGTCTTGATTCCAAATAATGTGCTGAAGTCGACAGAACAAGACTTGTCACAGGAGGGCTTTGATGTATCCCCCATCAGTGACACGAAATGAGTAACAGAGTTTGAAAGTGAAACAGACTATGTGGCAATTGGACTTTGGACACAGGGAAGGCCGACACGAAGTGAAAGGATAACTGCAGATGGCCAACTCAATAGAGGTTTGGACTTCTCTTGAACATATGAATGACACGAATAATGATTTGGCAGCATTGACTCAAATAAGACACATGGAAATACCTTGTTATCAAATCGAATGAGAGACAAATGGATTTCCCAAACCGGCTTCAAATGATGAATAGGGGGTGTCATGTTCAAGAGCGATACTTACTGCCAATTAACACAAAGATGAAACATATCCCTTTCCCAAATTTTCCCCCACCATTTCTAGCAAGTACCTCTTTATTTTTACGCAAGCTTGAAGAGGATCACATATGCTTGTTGATATAAGCTCATCCTTCGAACGAGTCCCTTGGAGTATTTTTAATGAACCCTAAGAAGGAGTGGTTCGGTCCCATCACGGGTTTGTCAATGTTTGTTTAACGAGTCCAGAGATAGTAAACTCGAAGGTTTTTCAAGATTGTAGAGTTTGAAAAAACACTTAAAAGAGAACTCTCTCAGATCCTTTTTCATACAATAGTCCTACGAGACCGAAAAAGGGTTAAACTATCGCTCGAAGGACGTGTAACTTCAAATACTTTAACGAGCGTGAAAATAGCAAGATCGCTCGGCAATCTTTTCATGTTTAGAGAGTCTGAAAATAGCTTAAAGTTAACTCCAGGGGGGTTCCTTTTTCGTGTAACCACAGCAAGCCCGGAAAAGAGATAAAACAACGCTCGATCGCGTTCTTATATTTTTCGCAAGCGCAAGAACGGATAAAAGGCGCTCGAGGTTTCAAGTCAAAACCATAGAAAACAAACAAATTCACACCACACCGTAAAAGTTTTATCCATAATCATCCAGATTTGCACCTGTCAACCATTTCACTCATTTTCATATCAATAATTAGGGTTAAATAGTGAATAAACATAAAAACCCACTTTAAACATAGTAAAAAGTGAATAAAAGAAATTCATAACACATTTTACCATGTCATTTTACCCTTTTACCATTTGAGTTCAAAAAACCTCCATTTACCTTCTACTTTCAGTGTTGAATTCTGGGAGCTTCAGGCGATCATTCCACGAGCTGTCTGGATCATATTGGTAAGTTCTCCATTCTCTAGCTTTTCATGGTTTAAATTTATGTTTCCATTGGTTAAAAGTCAAGTTTTAATTTCATTTTTTAAACCCTATGCGTGTACAGGAATTCTCGCAGGTTGCCCATACGGGGCCTGCGAGAATGCTTGATTCTCGTAGGTGGGCCTAAGGCAGCATGGGAGAAGTTCTCACTGTGTGCCATAGGCCACTTGCGAACAGCGCAAAGTTTAAATTTTAATGCAACGTTTAGCCAAAAGAAAGAATTTTTTCCATGTTTAAGATTATTAACTATCTTCGTATGTTTCCCATGCAGGTTTATAGCCATCATCATGGTGCTCGAATGGAGAGAACGGGAACACGAGGAAGATAATACAAACGCTAAAAATCACCCTCCGACTATTGTTGCCTTAAGAGATTGCGGTCTCTTGAAGTATTTTTGCATACCGGGCATGAGAGCCCAAGTTCGATTGTTGGAATACTTAGTTCGGATGTGGGATCCGGATCAACAAGTTTTTAACGTCGGAGCTCACACATTGACCATCGACATTGAGGAAATCTATTTCTTGACTAGGTTATCCAGGAGAGGGTCCTATGTCAGTTTGACTGGTAACTGAAGGGGTGGCTTAAAAATGAGTGAATATTGCAGGCAGTATTGCGTGCCTGAGGCTGAACGACAGAAAGGAAAAGTGGCTATTTGGGGAGTGATTGATTTGACTCTCTGTACCATTCTCTTTACCATTTCTCGGATGGCGGGTAGTGTTGCTCCACATATGGCTCTGCAGAGCTATTTTCAGTATGCCATCGAGTGTACTGAGCCTCGGGTCTTCAACTGGGCCGACGCAGTATTACGCAACCTCAAGAAACAACTGACCAAATGCAGGCGTGGAGATCTAAAACAGTTCAGATATGGATCATTGTTGGTGTTCTTCTTCTATGAGAGGGTCCATGTGTTTAGGCTTCAGGCTGAGTGGCACTTTCAGGGTCCCAGAGATCCACGGATGTTACGATGGTGTCAACTCATGGCACGTCATGTGGCAGGACCGATCGTTAGGTATGACAATACCTTCTTTGACTGGCTTCGAGGCCAGGTGCTGATGATAGAAGATTATGCATATGCGGGCTTGGATTTCTGTGGTGATCCTGACCTTGCACTACCTGAGGATGCACAGTGGGGAGACCTTGGTAAGAAGTACCCAAATTTGTTTTAAGTTTTTAAACGTTTTTTTTTTTTTAAATTTTTAATCATATTTAAATGTTTTTGGTTTTATAGTTGTACCCGAAGACTAACACCAAATTTTTATTGATAACACAGACGTTGGGGCATATAGACCTGCTGGTAGTTCTCCTGTTCAGCGTCGAGGAGAAGCAGCAGTACCAGTTCTTCAGTATGCTGAGGACTATCTGACAGTGGAGCAGAACTTAGAGGGTTTGATGGCTGATGTTCCAGATATGGCTCTGGAGGATATTCCATGACGCGATTAGCGTCACACCGTGGGAGTCTCCGCCTCTATGGGTCGCTTGCTCTGCAGAGTTGCTAAGACATTAGTGTGCTATCGTGAACATCATTGATGTCATGATATCGTTATGTAAAAGCCATGAGCTTCAATTTTTGATATTTTGGTCTTCGGACACATTTTGTAAAAACAAACTTTGATCGTTATATATATACATGGTTTCTACCGTCTTACTTTACATTTGTGTACATTTTAGTGTGTTTGATTTATAAGTGATTTAAATGCCTGTCCAATACATAATTAGCTAAAGCATCTGTCAATGTATTAAGACTTCTCAGAATATGTTGATATTCAATATGATCAAAATGTCATTCCAAGAGGCGAATCCGCAAATATACCCTTAATAAAGTAGGACTTCGAATAGAGTAGACATTACTTAGCTGTAGCACTATTAGCTGTGAGTCAAGTCGCACAACCAAATGACGAATTCCAAGAGAGATAGCATCAACCAATAACTCAATAACGGTGCTATACTCTGCGATGTTGTTGGTTGCTCGGCCAAGACATACACCTCGTAAAGATATAAGCTCGTTTGTTGGGGCATAGATTGCCCAGGCAGCGAAAGCTAGGTTCCGAGTACTACGACTAGCACCGTCGGCGAAGCCAATATAAGGTAGTGAAAACTCCGACATCTGGCAATCAAACACAATGTCACGTAAGGGCAGAGACCAAATAACTTCAAACGCAAAACTAAAAATACCACACACACTTAGTATGATACATAAAAATACAAGTACTTCATGCACAAATGACTCATGCATAGTACTTCTTTAAGTACAACCCATTTCTGGGTTCACCCAAAGGTACACCATCATAATCAACTAGCTCATACGCTCCTTTTTCCAAAACTTTGCTAACAATGTAAGGCCCGCGCCACATTGGTTCAAATTTCCCAGCTCCTAAGACATCTTTATCTTGTTCATACAAAAGAACAAGATCTCCTTCAGAGAAGACACGAGGTTTGACATGCTTGTCATACTGTGCCTTAACACGTTTCTTCTGGGCTTTGATTACCAAAGTAGCATCACGGCGAGTCTCGTCTAATTGCATCAAATACAATAGACGTTCCTCTTTGGCAGAAGTACTAGGTAAAATCTCTACAGCTAGCTTCAAAGACGGTATTTCACATTCTATTGGCAGAATGGCTTCCATGCCATAAACTAATTGAAAAGGCGTGAATCCCGTGGCAGACTTAACAGATGTCCAATATGCCCACAATGCCGAAAATGACATCGTGTGCTAGCTAGTTTTATGAATTCCTATCATCCGTCGAATCATAGTTATAAGGACCTTGTTGATTGCTTCGACCTAACCATTAGCCTGTGGATAATAGGGTGTTGAGCTATCATGATGAAGGCCCAACTTTTCTGTAAGTTCAGACATCATGTTATTCCTAAAATGACTACCGTGATCGGTAACGATAGCCTGAGGAACACCAAAATGAGTGATGACATGGTTGAAAAGAAATAACGTTGCAGTCTTTCCAGTATTATCAAATTTCATCATTGCCTCAGCCCACTTAGTGAAATAATCAACAGCTACAACAATATAACCATGCCCCCCAGCCGAGTGAGGGTGACATGTCATGAAATCAATGCCCCATTTAGCGAAAGGACCTACTGAGACTACAGGATGAAGGGGAGCAGGATGCGACCGAATCTTCTGATTATAGGTCTGGCAGGCATGACACTTCTGAACAGCAGTAATGCAGTCATGAAACAAGGAAGGCCAAAAGTATCCTGCACGTAAGATTTTCTGGGCAGTAGCATACCCAGACATATGACCACCACATGCTCCAGAATGGCAATCATTCAAAGCTCTCTCGGCTTCCTCAAAAGTTAAATAATGCCAAAACACAGAATCAATACCTCGACGGTAAAGTGTATCGCCAAGGATAATATAATGACGTGCTTGATAACAGACACGACGGTGTTCGGCACTAGACAAAGCAGGTCGGAAAGTTTGAGTTTGGAGATATATAATGATATCTCCGTACCAAATATCGTCGGTACTGATAAGGAAAAGTGATTCGTCAGGTAACGAATCGACTGCTACCTTTTCCGTGGCAGTGTGGGGAAAATCACAAATTAACTCAGCGAAAACTAGGGATTTTTTCGACGTGGCTCGATCGAATTCCAAATCCAACTTCTGGAGAATAACAATCCACTTGGAGTATTTTCCCCCCAACAATTGACGAGTCAATATATGTTGCATGGGGTTACAATGCAAAATTACGGTAGTTTTCCTGGCGAGAATATAATGACGAAAACGTTGAACTGCTTGAACAGCAGCCAAGGCCAGCTTTTCAACATGTTGGTATTTAATCTCCGTGGAAGTTAAACTTCGACTCAAGTAATAGATAACATGCTCATCGTGGGCATCATCCTCTTGAACGAGAACCATGCCAATAGTATACTCGGATGCAGCTAGATAAAGAAAGTAATCCCTACTATAATCAGGAGGGAAAAGAAGAGGATATTTAGTGAGGGATAATTTTAAGGCTTCAAAAGCATCGTTGGCAGTTTTATCCCAGACAAACTCTGAACCTTTCTTTAGAAGACGTGTAAAACCCCCAGTAATCTCAGCGTAATTCGGGATGAAGCGACGAAGAAAGTTTGCTTTCCCCTGCAAAGTTTGTAACTGACGCAAAGAAGAAGGAGGGAGATTAAGAATCGCCTCGACCTTGATAGGATCTACCTGGATCCCATGGCGTGAAACAATAAAACCGAGGAGACGGTCGGATTCTACGCAAAAGACACATTTATGAGGATTCAAGCGAATGCAATAGAATCGACAATGAAGGAAAATCACTCGAAGATGATGAGGGTGATCGACTCGACGCAAAGAGTGAGTCGACAAATCGTCCAAATAAGGTTGAACAATATGCTTGATATCATGAAATGCGTAAGAAATAGCACGTTGGAACATAGCACCTGCATTCTTTAAACCGAAAGGAAGTTTTTTGTAGGCGAAAGTACCCCAAGGACAAATGAAAGTCGTTTTGTGTTGGTCCTCAGGAGCGATATTGATTTGATTATAGCCAGAAAATCCATCCATGAGGGAAAATATTTTGCTGATGATCTGGTCAACGAAAGGGGTTGGAAAATTGTCCTTAGGACAAGCTTTGTTGATATCCTGATAATCAACACAAACACGTATACTACCACCCTTTTTATCAATCGGTATTGGGTTAGAAACCCATTCTGTCAATGCCACGGGATAAATAAAACCAGCTTTAAGAAGTTTTTCAACCTCAAGTTTAATGGTTGCCGCTTTACGTGGATGGACAGGACGGAGGTGCTGCTGGACTGGTTTGGCTCCGGGGTATGTCTTAATTTCGTGGACCACAATAGCAGGGTCGATACCCGACATCTCTTCGTAACTCCATGCAAAGATATCACGAAATTCTTTAAACAAGGAAGTGTAAGTGACAATTTCTTTGGGAGAACACGAAGCACCAATATGAACGTTCTCGATGATTCCAGGTTTCACTGAAATATCTATGGGTATCGTGGGCGAAATGTTACTAAGGTTCCCTTCAAAAAACACATCACGTGTAGATTGGGAAACCGTGGATATAACAACAACGGTCGACGGAGTCGAAATCCGCTAATAATTCTTAAGAGTTTGTTGTTCTAGAAACAATATGGAACGATGATGCCCATCATCCCAAGGGGTGTCCTCCATGACGGACATTATCATCTCGTCAGTGGGAAATATAACACGGAAAGGATCAGGAGACAACTCATCAAAAGAATAAGTAGTAAGGGTTGCCGATTGAATAGCTTGGTAATCGGACTCAATCGGACTTAACGGCATGACGTCACCGAATTGAACATGATCTCCAGGATCAGGGACTATCCAAGGGTCTGCAGACACTGGAAGTTCACAAGGAACAATAGAGATCATATTAATAGATGCAATGAACGGGCGTGGAATATCGGGTGGTGGAGGTATGGGGAAAGTACCCATTAACGAAGAATCTTTTAAAATTTCGACTCCAACATTCTCATAACCCGCTGAGGTTTTAGCTATGAACGGCACGTTGCCAGTACGATTATCAGCGTTAAAGAAGTCAATTTGATCAACCGTAACCACTTTTCCTTGGTGAGGAAAGCGTACGACACGGAACAGGGTTGACACCACAGCATGCATAGAATTGACCCAACTATGTCCAAGTAGAAGATTATAATCCAAGGGAGTATTGAAAACTTCCACTTCAACCTGGACGGTCTTACCTTCCAGAGTGACATGCAACGACGGAAGAACGTCGTATGGCTTAAAACCAGAGCCATTAAAGGCTCGCAGAGTGTTTTGTGATTCCAGTAACGGGGGAGAGCCAATGGCCTTCCAGCAAGTAAAAGACATTACGCACGTAGATGCACCCTCATCAATAACAGTCCGACAAATGCTCTTGTCGACAACAACAACTTGTATTTGAAACGCAAGTTTTGGGGGTAACCTTGGAACATGATCGTCCAAGTCAAAGACTGTCAAATTCGTATCCGTGGGATCAATTCCACCTATAGCTTTCAATAGGGCCCTTCGTTGCGCAGGACAAGACTGAAGGACTTCAAGGGCAGACATCGCAGAAGGTGCTTGTGCCAGATCTTCTACAATGTTGTAGTTCTGGGCTGCACGAGCATGAGGATTGAATGTCAATTTCTTAACGACGCCTTTTGGGGGTGGTCGTATCACTGTATCAAGGTTCGGTCGTTCGAGATGAAGAGGACCATTTGTGGGTGGATTCGGTGGAGAGGATTGTACCAGATCAGGAGGTAAATCGTCAACCTTCTCCTTAGAAGGAGTATAGTCTTTAGCTCTAGTGGTAAGTGCAACATTGTCTTTCTTTGAATCACCGGTGCACATCAAAAGATAGGATTGTGTAGAGGTAGATGGTTGATCATGGATGACCAACGAAGCCTGTTGTTGAGATGGGAAGGGTTGAGACAAGACAACCATAGTAGAAGGTTTCGATGTCCCTTGAAGGAACTTGTTAACTTCAGCACGTCTCGGACAATCCTTCGTGTAGTGATCATCACCACAGATAAGGCAAGGATAGCGTGGTTTGCGTTTATCTCGGTCTTCAACAGGAGGGGATTTTGTTTGCTCAGTCTGATTATTGTTTTTACTCTCCTTATTCTTGCATCATCCCTTCTTGGATTTGTTCTTACCAGTAGGCGTAGATTGAACAGCGTTCACTTCAGAGGTTTTACCGACGAGAGAGGCAGGAGACGGAGCATTTTGAACATTAGAAGGATTGGATTTTGGGGTTGTAGTTGAAATAGAATGTGAGTGGGTATGAGTGGTCCCAATCACACCATCAGCGGCATGTGAAGCAGCTGGAGCAGTAGAAATGTTGGAAGTACCAGGACGAGGTAAATCAAGTAATAGGGAGTAAAGTGTTCCCATTTGCGAATAAACGAGATCAAGATACTGAGTGCGAATAATAGCCTACTCTTCTGTAACAACACCACCCATAGCAATGTCTTTACCGATTTCATTCACAAAAGATTTCGTGAACCATTCGGCCAGTAACTGATCAAGGAGTTCAAGTTTGATGAGACGTCGTCTCCTTCTCCACTCATGTATATGGTCTGAGATATGAGTACCTTTCGTTTGTTTAAAAGAGGTCAAGATCTCAGTCTCGGTATCGTAACGGATCGGTAACTGGTAATGCATGAGGAAAGCCATAGCTAAGGTGTTAAAATCAAAAAATAAACCTCGTGGCAACTCAATGTACCACTTCGCAGCCGAACCGGTAAGGGTTCATTGAAAAAGACACAGCCGAATGGAGTCATCCATCAGTGAATTGGATGAACACCATAAATGAAAAGTCATGACATGGTTGTTGGGGTCCTCTCCCGCCTTACCATCAAATTTCAAAATGTATGATGGGAGTTTAGCAGGAATAGCAAGCCATTGGGGAGAGTGACGAATAGGATCGTTTAGAATCCTAGTCAAATCTGGCAAATCCAAGGTAGTAAGAAAAGGCAACTGTCGGTTTACTTGCGGATACTGATGGCTTTGGGGTGGAAGCCTCGTCGGCAGACCAGTAGGAGCATAAGCAGACTGTCCGTAGATGGAAGCTCCGGGTTGGTTTGGTGGTGGCTGGATAGGGTAGTAGCCCCAAGGATTGTAACCTTGATTTTGGGTAGGGACCTGAGATTGGGAAGTTTGACCCGAACCCCAAATAGGATTAGTCACACCTGGATATGGTTGGCCTACAGGAAGGATTGTTGCTTGCCCCCCAGCAAGAGGTACGTTTCGTAAAAGTTGTTGCCAATACTGGGCCAACTCGGGAGGTATGTTTTGTCCAAAAGGGGATGTTGGTCCCCCTACCGTAGGTATAGTTCCACCCAGAAGTTGTGTACCAACTGTAGGTTGCGTGGTAACTGCGTTGTGTCCAGGAAAAGGAAAAGGAAATGTACTACCCTGTCCACCAATAGGAATATGCAAGTTTGGTGCAATAGTCGGAATAATGTTACTATCATTAGGATTGCCAGTAGGAAACTGAGGAAGTGTCGGGATGAAACCGGGAATAGGATGCCCAGGAAACTGAGGACCACCTGGAGAACCAGCAGGCGTTTTTGGAGGTGTTGGATGAGTAACATTCAACGTAGGATTCAATGCATAGTAACCAGGGGGTAAATTTGAGTTAACCTCAGGAGGTCACTGGGTATGGATAGGGGCGAGAGTAGTTGTCAGAATCTCGGTTTGGACACTTGTAGTAATTGTGAGATGATCCATCTCGGGAGGGAGAATAAAATGATAAGTGGTAGTCTCTGGTGTAGTTTCTGGTTCAGGAGACATAGGAGGGTTGATTTCGTAAACCGGGGTTGATTCAGTACCAAACAAAACTCGTCAGAAATCACCCGACCAAAAAGGATCTTGGCCTACTACACCGTGAGAAGGCCCAGCGTTTGATTCATAGGATGTAACAAGAGTTTCTTCAGAAGGATTTAATCATCCAGCAGGTCGTTCACCACGACGAATGCGATAATCCTCTATAGTATTGGTAATTCGAAACTAAGCAAGAGGATCAGTGGGTTATACTTGTGGAGGTGGTGTAAAAACTTCTAGGACATCACTGATGTCCACGTGTGGTAAAATAACAAGGGGAATATCACCCGGACGAGGAGAGCCCTCAGGGGTACCCTCAAGTGTTGTTGTATGCAAAGGTTGTGAAGCTTCCGGATGTTCTGGAGACAAACCTTGCATCCTACGTGAACGTCGTGGGGGAGCAATTGTAAACAAGTAACAAACTCCCCAACGAAAATCCTATGGCCAACTACGAGAAACAAATAGCACACACTAGTAAACAAAAATCTAGAAGCAATCACCAAGCAAACAATACCTTCTAATATCGAAGCCACTAGTTGGTGATGAAATCCAACGTCGCAACAACGAGATAAGAAGGGGCGGGGCTAAGGTGGAAAAGTTACTTTGACGACCTGCTTAACAGACTTACGCCCTGGTACAATCTCCCACACATAATCGTGGGTATACCCTCCAAGGAGCTCGAGTGAGTTTGATCAACGTCGATTCCAGGTATCGTGAAGACTTTCCCCTCCACAGTCACCTTGGGTAAGTACCTAGAGATATAGGCCACTAAGTTCACCACAAACAACAGTACTGCCTAGGGAAACAGTCGTTAGTCCGATCCACACGCAAGGGCAGGGTATCAAGCCCAAAACCAACTCAAAGGATTCCACTCATAATTGTGGGTATACCTCGGAGTGATCCCCGTAATACGTGCAATCTCTACACCGATGTCAACAAAGCAGGTTAGTATCTCTGCCAACACCAATGCGACCTAATGCTTGACCCTTGTGTCAGAAGGGCTTCCCATGACATTATGCGGCCAATGGAATTTTACACTCCCTAACTCAAGATACTATTGTGTGTTTTTTAGCTTTTGGAGAGTGTGTCTCTCTTCCTACTCCAAAGCACTAGCCTAGCTAAATGTTGGTGTAAAAGAGCCTTAGAAAAGAGTTATTAGATCAATTTTAATATTACGCAATGTTTTTAATGGCTGTTGTTTACTCAAAGGCAACAGAAATGAAACTCATGATGTGTGACTCTGACCCAAATAATGCAAGGATATGATGAAATATAATTCTTTTCATTCGATGAATCCTAGTTATGGGAGAGAGAGAACAATTTCCAAATCAATTTCAATACTACAATGCAAATGCAATGCTCAATTTCCTTTCAGATGTCAATTCAAACAATCATGTATCAATGAACAATTCTCTATATATGTCTTTTCCAAAACTTCAATACTCTAAAACTTTGATTTTCAATGTTTTTGACAAAGCAAAAAGCAAAATCTTGAAAGAAAACTTATGGTTCACTTTCCAAGAAGAACTCTGATTAATGAGAAAAGAAAACCAAATCATCAATAACCAAATAATGACAACCCAACCAAAACTTTCAATGAAAGTAAAAACAAAAAGCAAACCAAGGAGTTCCTCAATGCAAATGAAAATTGTCTTTTCGAACCAACAATCAAACGAGAAACACCAAACACTTAAATTCCAATCAATCACTGATTCTTAGCCAACACGACACACTCAACTCCAGAAATCAGAGAGAAGAAAAATGCCAATAAAAGCCAAGAGATGAAAGTCAAGTTACCAAAGCAAGAAAAACCTAGAAACCCTAGATCAGTTCTAGCAAGCAAATTAAAGCAAAAGATATGTAAGCCAGTGATCCAATGTGTCAAAAAGATGTAATTCAACCTTACTGAGCAATAGAAAAAGTCAGAACTTGAATTCAAAATTTTCAAAAAATATGTTTGCAGGCTAGTGTGTAACACAGTGCGAGAAACTAGTGTTCTCGCATGCCACTATGATGCAAAGTGCGAACTATTCACACTGGAATATATATGCAAAGTGTGAACCTTCCTGGTTCTCGCAGGCTGTCAATGGACACAGTGCGAGAATCCCTGAAAGTAATGAAAATTTTGAAAAAGCAAGAAAAATTCAAACTGGCTTAAAGACCCAGAAGGTCTCTCAGGGTATCCTGAGGACTCAGACACTGACAAATCAGGAGAAAAAGGCAAATAGAGCAAATGGCCACAGAAAATTCAAAACCATAAAGACAAAAGGGATAAGTTCCCCAGTGGAGTTGCCAATTTTGTTTCAGGATAAACTCGTGAGTGCGGACACAGACCAATCTCCCTAGATCCACCTGGATCTAGAACAAAACAAGACAGAATAATACACTTTCCCTAGACTTAACCTATTGAATGAACTAAGAAGTAAGGATTGTGGACATACCTTATGAACGCTTTCC
>ML783941.1:262816-277422 GCA_009831015.1 Picea engelmannii | reverse complement strand
GCCCCAAAATATGTTTTTTGGCGGTTTTTGTTATTTTTAGCAGATTTTTCTATTTTTAACGGTTTTGTAAATTAATCCTGGATTAAGGGATTAGAGTTTTGGTATCTACGAAATACCTAAAAACATTGTATATATATTGTATAGTGAATGGTGAAATTCGATATAATGAATATAAGAAAAGTTTTCCCGGTTGAGGGTTTCTGGTATAAATCTCTGTGTACTATGTGAATGAGTCATTGATTAAATTCTATTTTGCTTAAGAATCTATATGCATTGCTTTACTTCACAAGTTTAAAACTTACATTCCCCAGTGTGCTCCTATTTTTTTCTCTTAGTTGTCCCTTATTTCCCCATTCCCTCATTTAATTTGTGTCGCCTAGCTATATCTTTGTTTGAGTTGGATTAGGAGTCTTATTTTAGTTAGAATTAGTGGTAGATTGACTCAAGATAATACTATATGTGGACCAACTATTCTCTCATGTTTTATTTTATTTTTATTTATAAATCCTTCTTATTATTTTCATGCACACATTTGCATTTACCCAAGTTTAATCTTATTTCTTCATTCAATTAAATTGCTAGTCTAATTCTTGTATTCCCTTATTATGGTTTACTTAAACAAACCTCTTTAGACTTAGAATCTTTGTTATTTTCTTGTTTTTATTTTAATAATCATTTGCATTCTCTTTCTAAGAAAGTCTAAGTATTTTATTTTTATTTTCTAAGCCTTCTAGATTTTTATTACTCACATTTGATTATGTGGCATGCCCTTCAAGATGCACCTTCATGCTCCTAGGGTGCCACTCACCTTTGACTAGTTTTGGAATTTTGTTCGACACTTGGAGTCAACACTCCACTTGGTCGACCTTGTGAAAGACTAAGGGCTTCTAAGGAATAAGGATTATGCCTTATTGCGCGCCCCTTAGATTTATTTGTGAGGACTGTATCAGTCTTCCCTCACGACATCGTGGACCTCTTGGAACGAGGTAATCATTAACCATGCATTCAGGCCACGACAAGAGTGTGAGTAGGTTGTAACAAGGACATTGTCACGTCTCTCCCTCAATTGTCCGGTTTATGTGCATGACTGCTTTACTCCTTATGTGATTCGGAATAATAAGTGTCGTCGAGGCTGCATCCACTAACAAGAACATTGTCAATAATCCATATACATAACATCCATACGGAAATAATCATATAAATCACATGCATATAAAGTATTTAGTATACCATTAAACTCTAAGGAACAAACCTTGATATAAGATGGACTTGTAAAAAGTATAATATATTATTTTATCACATATAGTGTTATAATATTTATGACATCATTTGATGTTACCATATCCAAGAATAATCTATTGACAAGTGATAACATTCTAAACATCAATTCTAGTATCACCCATTCCTTAAGACTAATTCACTTAACAATTAAATCTGGACTATTATTAAATTATTAAATAGTAATCTTGGCAACAATATCACATAACAAATTTAAATGAAAAGATAGGTCGGCGCTGCAACTTTCACCGGGTCTAAATGGGTGAGGCCTGTTGGAAATAAAGAAAACCACAATAAAGTCGAACACTCGAGATGAAAAGAAGCTTTGATATTAAATCCAAGAGTAGTAGTTGGTTTGACAGTGCTATAGAAACTGGAATGTTAACGATTAACAAAAAAATTAATTTTACAATAAAACTCAGAGGACCGTCAACTTAAATCACAGATTCGATAAAACTAAACTTTAAATCTTTTAAATACACCAACTACGCAGCAAACATAAATGAAACTATAACAGTATTCTTGTCTTAAATTCGCCTGGAAATCATTCGACAAGGGAAGGTTTGATCTATTGTAAACAGTGGAGAATAAATCTTACTCTTGAGATATTAAATTATATAATGCACCAGAAAAAATCCTCAGGGTTAAGTTTACATAAAAATTTCTTCTTAAGATATATCAGTCGAGTACCAAACTTTACTTGACAACATTAAGGTAAGAATATATAATTACACAAACAATATTGATTGTGCTTGATACTCATGGGTAATACAATGTGCTTAGCTTAAATTTACCTATAACACAAAATACAATATCCAAATACCATGACCGAAGGTTGAAGCTATGTGAAGATGATACGCAAATGGAGCTTGCACAATGTCCCTCATTTTCGCTTTGCTAATCCAAGGACTACACAGGTACCTCCGAGCCAACGCTAGGGGTACTCTTCTTCCCCCTTAGTCCCCCGATCTGCAAAGGATCCACACACAAAAAACCATAAACAATAGCACTCAAACTTGTCTCTCAAGGAAGAGCTCGCACTCTCTCCAAGTTTGGAATCCCAACTCTCACAAGTAAAACTTAGTCAAGAAAAAAATTGGCAGCATAACAGTACTAACAAATGAGATGCCTCTCCCTTTCTTTCCATTTATTTTATAGAAAAATTCTCAATGATACATGTCCTCATGCACAAATAATTAATTTTTAATAATTTAATAATAGGATTATTCACCCACTACATATGTCACACTCTCCCCAAGTTGCGCATGTAATTTCCCCTTTTATTTTATTTATGTAAGCAATTTTCCTCACATTTCTTGTTGGGTAGGTTTTATATTCTTTGCATGTGTGTGTGTGGACGCGTCAGATATGACAATTGTGTTTGACGATCCCTCTAGTAGTGTTCTTTGTGTCGTGTGCGTCGGGCGCTTTCCTAGGGGGTCTCAGGGGAGGGGAAGGTATGCCCCCCCTGGTTACGCACAGCATTCGAGGCAGTGCCCCAAAATATGTTTTTTGGCGGTTTTTGTTATTTTTAGCAGATTTTTCTATTTTTAACGGTTTTGTAAATTAATCCTGGATTAAGGGATTAGGGTTTTGGTATCTACGAAATACCTAAAAACATTGTATATATATTGTATAGTGAATGGTGAAATTTGATATAATGAATATAAGAAAAGTTTTCCCGGTTGAGGGTTTCTGGTATAAATCTCTGTGTACTATGTGAATGAGTCATTGATTAAATTGTGTTTTGCTTAAGAATCTATATGCATTGCTTTACTTCACAAGTTTAAAACTTACATTCTCCAGTGTGCTCCTATTTTTTTCTCTTAGTTGTCCCTTATTTCCCCATTCCCTCATTTAATTTGTGTCGCCTAACGATATCTTTGTTTGAGTTGGATTAGGAGTCTTCTTTTAGTTAGAATTAGTGGTAGATTGACTCAAGATGATCCTATATGTGGACCAACTATTCTCTCATGTTTTATTTTCTTTTTATTTATAAATCCTTCTTATTATTTTCATGCACACATTTGCATTTACCCAAGTTTAATCTTATTTCTTCATTCAATTAAATTGCTAGTCTAATTCTTGTATTCCCTTATTATGGTTTACTTAAACAAACCTCTTTAGACTTAGACTCTTTGTTATTTTCTTGTTTTTATTTTAATAATCATTTGCATTCTCTTTCTAACAAAGTCTAAGTATTTTATTTTTATTTTCTAAGCCTTCTAGATTTTTATTACTCACATTTGATTATGTGGCATGCCCTTCAAGACGCACCTTCATGCTCCAAGGGTACCACTCACCTTTGACTAGTTTTGCAAGTTTTTCCGACACTTGGAGTCAACACTCCACTTGGTCGACCTTGTGAGAGACTAAGGGCTTCTAAGGAATAAGGATTATGCCTTATTGCACGCCCCTTAGATTTATTTGTGAGTGACTGTATCAATCTTCCCTCACAACATCGTGGACCTCTTGGAACAAGGTAATCATTAACCATGCATTCAGGCCACAACAGGAGTGCTAGTAGGTTGTGACAAGGATGTTGTGACATCTCTCCCTCAATGGTCTGGTTTCTGTGCATGACCACTTTACTCCTTATGTAATTCGGAATAATAAGCGTCGTCGAGCCTGCATCCACTGACAAGAATACTGTCAATAATCCATATACATAACATCCATACTGAAATAATCATATAAATAACATGCATGTAAATAAAATACTCAAACCAATTACAAATCCACTCCCTGACACAATCCGGAGTCCAAGGGAGTTTGTTGATGCCATCAGCATCATCAACCTATCATGTGTCCTGCACACTCAGAGGAAACTCATCAATAATACATGTCAATATATATGCATATAAAAATTAACATATAATCACAATGACATCATAATGTTACTCATAATCAAAACATAATCATAATGTATCATAATCGGATCACTTGCTCGCAAGTGTCCTCAAAGAATAAGTCAATATAAAATGTGTTCAGTAGAACTGGATGTTACAAGAATCAAAAGAGTATTGGATACATTGAAGAATGGTTCCAGACCATCATCGGGCCAAGGAATCCTTCATTTCTTTAACAGCGCATGGTATTAAATCAAACAGATTGGTTGGTTCCTCACATCCAAGTAGTGATCAAGGTACATTTTTCATACTTGGATATGAGTGCATTTGTAATCTTGTTGCGCACATGGCTTCACTGGAAGCACTCCTATACTTGAGAAAAGGCTCTCCATTTTCTCAAGTAGGTAGGATAGTGAATAAATAAAATTTTAAAATGATGCATATAGTACTCTAAGTTTAGTGCAACAATTTTTTTTTAATAAAGGAATAAAAGAGAATGTCAAAGACTAGATCAGCTTCATCAAATATGTTTTCTTTCTGCAATCCAAGTCTTCATAGAATTATGGCAGTCATAGAGCATTTTGGTTAAAGGATTGTCATTTTTCTCATCTTTGGGACAGATCATCATATTGGTACCTTCTTCATATCATAAATCCTTTGTTGGTGAATTAGATATACCTCATGCAGATCCAAAGCTCACATTTTTTTGCTTTGGTACGTAGGTGCAAGATTCATGTACAAGCAATACATGAAATCTGAAAATGCATTGTTTTGGTATTTTCCACGGTTTGAATGAGTTTGAATGGTAGCATCAACATCAACATCTTCTTCATTGTATTATGAGCCATTTTTTTATAAATCCCATGATCCTATGTCGCACAAAAGACAAACATTTTAGAAAAGAGATAATTTCTTCTTTTGCAACATGGAATCAGAGAAAACATCAATTTCTACATGATCATATTCAACTTCAATGGTTTAGTTCCCTTTGATTTTTACAAATTCTTCAGTGATTCAAAGATGGTGGATAGATGGATGGTCATCCTCGGTCTCATATTGGTCTCCTCCAGCTAGATCTTCAACAAGAGATATCCTTCTAAAAACTGGAAAAAAAAATGGCTATGTTGTGGGAGAATTCAATGTGTACAATCTTGAGGCAGTTTCAACTGTTGTAGAAACTATCGAGGTAGAGAAAAGCTTATCCATTTTGCATATCTATCAAAGTGCACTAACGCATGGAGGTTCACCTTTGATTGCATGTAGTTGTCACAATCACAGTGCACATTGATCATGCAACTGAAAAGTAGGAACCGATTATGGGTGTTGACTCAGTGATTCTCGTCTTGCATGGAGCTCCTGGATTTCCTGAAGAGCTTGTTAGGCTTGCATAGACTTTGGAGCATTTTCTCTGCAAACAGTTATGAAAAACTGCACATAACATAAGAGAGGCAATTTTTGGGGGTCTATTGCGCACAAATGCAGAAGAATTTTGAAAATCCACCACATGGGTTTTGTGGAGGATGAGCCTGTTTGGGTTCTCCTCAGAGGATTTCATTAAATTGTGAAGGATCTGAGATATATAATAGATTCTTTGACTTGTTTTTGAAACGCATGCCAAAATGGAGAAGCTAGTTTTTGGAGGAAATTTCAAGAAAACTAAGACATATCTTGAAAATCCGCCACATGGATTTTGTGGGGGATGATCAGTTGAGTACCAAACTTTACTTGACCACATTAAGGTAAGACTATATAATTACACAAAAAAATATCGATTGTGCTTGATACTCATGGAAAATAAAATGCGCTTAGATTAAATTTACATATAACACAAAATACAATATCCAAATACCGTAACCGAAGGTTGAAGCTATGTGAATATGATCCTCAACTGGAGCTTGTGCAATGTCCCTCATTTTTTCCTTGCTAATCCAAGGACTACACCGGTACCTCCGAGCCAACTCTAGGGGTACTCTTCTTCCCCCTTAGTCCCCTAAGCCGCAAAGGGTCCACACACAAAAACCAGAAACAATAGCACCCAAACTTGTCTCTCAAGGAAGAGCTCGCACTCTCTCCAAGTTTGGAATCCCAGCTCTCACAAGTAAAACTTAATCAAGAAAAAGTTTGGCAGCATAACAGTACTAACAAGTGAGATGCCTCTCCCTTTCTCTCCATTTCTTTTATAGAAAAATTCCCAATGATACGTGTCCTTATGCACAAATAATTAATTTTTAATAATTTAATAATAGGATTATTCACCCACTACATATGTCACTCTCTCCCCAAGCTGCACATGTAATTTCCCTTTTTATTTTATTTATGTAAGCAATTTTCCTCACATTCCCCAATGTGCTCCTATTTTTTTCTCTTAGTTGCCCCTTATTTCCCCAATCCCTCTTTTAATTTGTGTCGCCTAACTATATCTTTGTTTGAGTTGGATTATGAGTCTTCTTTTAGTTAGGATTAGTGGTAGATTGACTCAAGATGATACTATATGTGGACCAACTATTCTCTCATGTTTTATTTTCTTTTTATTTATAAATCATTCCTATTATTTTCATGCAAACATGTGCATTTACCTAAGTTTAATCTTATTTCTTCATTCAATTAAATTTCTAGTCTAATTCTTTTATTCCCTTTTTATGGTTTACTTAAACAAACCTCTTTAGACTAAGACTCTTTGTTATTTTCTTTTTTATTATTTTAATAATCATTTACATGCTCTAAGTATTTATTTTTATTTTCTAAGCCTTCTAGATTTTTATTACTCACATTTGATTATGTGATGTGCCCTTCAAGATGCACCTCTGTGCTCCAAGGGTGCCACTCACCTTTGAATAGTTTTGGAAGTTTGTCCGACACTTGGAGTCAACACTCCACTTGGTCAACCTTGTGAGAGACTAAGGGATTCAAAGGAATAAGGATTATGCCTTATTGTGCGCCCCTTAGATTTCTTCATGAGCGACTGTCTTAGTCTGCCCTCACGACACCGTGGACCTCTTGGAACGAGGTAATCGTTAACCATGCATTCAGACCACAACGGGAATGGTAGTAGGTTGTGACAAGGACATTGTCACACCTCTCCCTCAACTGTCTGGTTTATGTGCATGCCCGCTTTACTCCTTATGTGATTCACAATAGTAATCATCTTCGAGCCTGCATCCACTGACAAGAACAGTGTCAATAATCCATATGCATAACATCCATACTGAAATAATCATATAAATCACATGCATGTAAATAAAATACTCAAACCAAATACAAATATACTCCTTGACTCAATCTAGAGTCCAAGGGAGTTTGTTGATGCCATCAGCATCATCAACCCATCATGTGTCCTGCACACTCAGAGGAAACACATCAATAATACCTGTCAATATACATGCATATAAAAATTAACATATAATCACAATGACATCATAATGTAACTCATAATCAAAACATAATCATAATGTATCATTATCGGATCACTTGCTCGCAAGTGTCCTCAAAGAATAAGTCAGTATAAAATGTGCTCAATAGAACTGGATGTTACAAGAATCAAATGAGTATTGGATACATTGAAGAATGGTTCCAGACCATCATCGGGCCAAGGAATCCTTCCTTTCTTCAACAGTTCCTGGTATTAAATCAAACAAACTAGTTGGTTCCTCACATCGAAGCAGCCATCAAGGTACATTTTCCATACTTGGATATGAGTGCATTTGTAATCTTGTTGCGCACATGGCTTCACTGAAAGCACTCTTATACTTGAGAAGAGGCTCTCCCTTTTCTCAAGTAGGTAGGATAGTGAATAAATAAAATTTTAAAATGTTGCATATAGTACTCTAAGTTTAGTGCAGCAGTTTTTTTTTAATAAAAGAATAAAAGAGAATGTCAAAGACTAGATCAGCTTCAGCAAATATGTTTTCTTTCTACAATCCAAATCTTCATAGAATTATGGCAGTGGTGGAGAATTTCGGTTAAAGGACTGTCATTTTTCTCATCTTTGGGACAGATCATCATATTGGTACCTTCTTCATATCATAAATCCTTTGTTGGTAAATTAGATATACCTCATGTAAATCCAAAGCTCACATTTTTTTGTTTCAGTACATAGGTACAGGATTCATGTACCAGCAATAAATGAAATCTGAAAATGCGTTGTTTTGGTATTTTCCATGGTTTGAATGAGTTTGAATGGTAGCATCAACATCAACATCTTCTTCATTGTATTATGAGCCATTTGTTTAGAAATCCCATGATCCTATGTTTCACAAAAGACAAACATTTTAGAAAAGAGTTAATTTCTTCGTTTGCAACATGGAATCAGAGAAAACATTGATTTCTACACGATCATATCATGTTTCAATGGTTTAGTTCCCTTTGATTTTTACAAATGCTTCAGTGATTCAGAGATGATGGATAGATGGATGGTCATCCTTAGTCTCAGATTGGTCTCCTCCAGCTAGATCTTCAACAAGAGATATCCTTCTAAAAACTGGAAAAAAAATGGCTATGTTGTGGGAGAATTCAATGTGTACAATCTTGAGGCAGTTTCAACTGTTGTAGAAACTATCGACGTAGAGAAAAGCTTATCCATTTTGCAGATCTATCAAAGTGCACTAACGCATGGAGGTTCACCTTTGATTGCATGTAGTTGTTACAATCACAGTGCACATTGATCATGCAACTGAAAAGTAGGAACCGATTATGGGTGTTGACTTAGTGATGCTCGTCTTGCATGAAGCTCTTGGATTTCCTAAAGATCTTGTCAAGGCTTGCATAGACTTTGCAGCATTTTCTCTTCAAACAGTTATGAAAATCTGCACAGAACATAAGAGAGGCAGTTTTTTGGGGTCTATTGCGCACAAATGTAAAAGAATTTTGAAAATACACCACATGGGTTTTATGGAGGATGACCTCGTTTGGGTTCGCCATGGAGGATTTCATTAAATTGTGAAGGATGTAAGAGATATAATAGATTCTTTGACTTGTTTGTGAAACACGTGCCAAAATGGTGAAGCTAGTTTTTGGGGGAAATTTCGAGAAAACTAAGACGAAACTTGAAAAAACGCCACATCGGTTTTGTGGGGGATGATCCCATTTAGGTTTCCCATGGACGATTTCCTAAAATTTTGTGGGATTTGGGAGATATAAAAGATTCTTCAAGCTTATATTTCCTATAAATTCAGTTATGGGCGAATTTTTTTTATTATCAATTTACAACTTTTACCACTCCTGCTCCTTCAAAGGATATGCAAGTTGATCTAATCACAGAGGATGAGGATCTATCTTCTTGATTTTTATCCATCAAAAGATTTGCAGTCATCAGAGATATCTAAGACAAGACTGCAGACCATGGAAACAACAGACTTGTTGGATTTGCCTTCCATATCATTGTTCTTTGGGATCCCCGAAGATGGAATCGTATTGCATTAGAACCTATAAGGCAGATAGATACAGTCAAAGAAGGATTCCAAGAGACAACCTTCATTGAGCACGTAGTGGAAGATGAGAATCAAATGGAAGGGCTACTGAATAATTGCTCTAAAAATCATGGTTTGGCATCTACGTCTGGAAGCTCCTGAGATTGCATATCCTCCACGATGGCTTCTCAAGAAAAATTTGGACATTGTGGTGCCTTTAAGGAAGTAGGAATGGTTTCTATTAGCCTTGATCTTGAGCCTTTTATGGCTTTCTTCCTGAAAGGAAAATATGGAAATGATTCTCTCTGAAGCTTCATATTTAAGTATCATTTCTGGACAGAGGCAATGTGTAATCAATTGTTTGTTAATAGAACCTTCTACTCATTTATGTTGTGGATTTTGAAAGGGTTAGAATTATGGTTGTAGGGTTTCTCGCTTCATATGTTCTTAAGGTTGGGCTATATCATGTGATTTAAATGGCGGTGTCATTTCTTCCATTCCATTCCACTTAACTTGCATACGACAGGAAATCTAGCATTGGATTGTTGAATTCTTGTATGGTAACTTGAGGGACAATATGGCATATGTTCGAGTAGACAATTTTGATGGGGTCTTAAAAACAAAAGTCTCATTTTTTTGGAGAGGAGATGTTATTCTCTCAGCACATGAGGATCAATGAGAAAATAAAGTATTTCTCTAGCAGTGTTATCATTGGCATCCTTGGTGGTAAGGCCATATTGTCACATGTTGTTGAGTACTTTCTGCCAAAGAAGTGGAATGAGTTTCCAAGAGCCACTAGTATGGACTCTTTGGGACCAGTTTGTAATGGAATCTGTTGGGATGTCTTTGCAAAATTTTAAGTAGCATCATGATCTGGAAGGTCTGCAAATTTCATTACATATGAGGATTGGTTTAATTTGTCCAAATTTATTGCAAGCCATTTCCGTAAACATTCATAAAAGATACTCCTTCCGCTACTTCACATGCATTAGGACATGCAAATTACTGAGTGCGGGGGAGGGGTTCTTTGATCCATCATATTCTTGAAAACCATTTTTCAAATTCAAGTGATTTTTTTTGCAGCTACAGAAAGGTTGTTACAGCCATATCTTTTTCTTAGGGGCTATATTTTCCCCACATTTGCAAGCAGATAAAGCCAAATGAAAAAATCTCGCGACATGGGTTTTATGCCCCATGCAATAAATTTAGCATGTGGGCAAAATCTCCGGAAAATTTCAGGTACATCTTTGAAGCATATTTTTTATACAATTTCCAGAATTTCCTGTAGGTGACTGTTTGCAGAGGCATTTTTGCAGCTTCATTTGAGAATAAATGGAAATGAATAAAAAAAATTCCGCAGCATGGGTTTTGTGCCCCATATAGAAAATCGAGTAATGTGTGGACGAAATTTGTAGAAAATGCATGACAAGGAATGCATCGGCATGTTTTCAAAGTGATTTTATAAAAATTATCAGCATTTTTGTAAGTAGTTACAACCATTTTTCTGTAGTTGATTTGTAGTTTTGGATAGTTGCATGCATCCCAAGACTAAATTGTGACTTGAAGATCATTTCAAATCAGTATAAGATGCTTATCTACCTATCAGCCATGATTTTTAGCATTTTTCAATATTTCATCTTTCTGTAGCTAATTTATCTTTCTGTAGCTAATTTGTAGCTTTGAATGATTGCACACATTCCAAGACTAGATATCAGCTTAGAGATGATTTTAAATCAGCATGAGATGCTTATCCACCTATCAACGTCGATTTTCAACATTTTTCAAATTTTCAAATTTTCAAGCATTTCTATAGCAATAAGTTCAATAAGCAGTGAACAGATTTGTATCAGCTCTTATAGTTTGCAACGGCAGCAACAATATTTCTTTAGTTGTATCAATGTTCTTCAGGTCATCTTCAAATTTCTCATCAAATATGTCTTAGCAGCATCAACAATCAACCTTATTCATCAAGCATGAACAACCTTCATCTTCAGATTTACAACCAAAGTATTTTCCTCTCATATCAGCACATCAGAGTCATATCAACATACATACATCAGGAGAAGGTAAAGTTGGGTAAGCAATTTATATTTCTAGGTAGTCATCTAATTGGAAATTCATGTACATAAAAAATTTTAAGATTTTCATAATTTCCATTCCGTCACTTTACATTTCATATTTCATTATTTACACATCATCATCCATCTCCATGTGGCATCAATGATTTTGAGAAAACCAAGTGTAAAACAAATCCTTTCCACTTAGGTCGAATATCATATATATATGGACACTACCACCTATGTATATTTTATTGCATGAGGAAATGCAATGATTTGAGTGTGGGGGAGATGTTGGACATCAGAAATAACACATTTTATGATGTCATTTAGTCATTTTTCATTCACTTTACCCCTTCATCATCATTCCCTTTATCACTCATATTTCCACATTTTACCATTTCTACCTTATACGAGATTTGCATGGCATACTTACACTAAAGTGGTTGATTTCCCATGTTTTGATTATTACTTAGGGAAGATATTGTTATTTCCTAACTTACTTGTGCAATCATGTAGTTGTTAGCAATTTTGTAGCAATTGGTAGTTCTAATAGTCAAACTTTCCATGTCATTTCTGGACAGATGAAAAGGAATCTCGAAAATCTAAAATATGGGTTTTGTGCAAAATAGGGTCATTTAGGTGGTTAATGAGGAAAATCTGCAAAAAGTGAAAAGCAAGGGGTGTATGGTTGAGATTTACAAAACTGGTCTAACTAGCCTACAAGTTTGTAGCTAAGTGGTTTGACCAAGTGGCGACCCATACCCACAAATTTGGGCACATGGATATCATGGGATATGTTGTTATTATCTTATTCAAACTATCTTAGATCAAATCCAATATTTGGTGGAGGATAGATCCACGTGTTTAGGATCTAATATTTGTTGGTTGTAGATCCACTTGTTTAGGATCTGATCGCATCTTGTTGTAACTCCTTTTCCTTTTGTGAAGGAGAAGCTATATGTCTAAATATGAGAGGTTATCATTCAGTTAATAGTTCATAGGTTAAATAATTAGAGAGTTGAAGGAAGAGAAGAGAATGATCATTGTAAGCATTTTGATGTTGGAATAAAGAGCTTGTTGTTTCAAATCAAGAGATCTCTACGGTAGTCCTTCTTGGCAGTATATGCCAAGAGAGGTAGGACCCCCTCTATCTAGTATATGTTGCCCAATTAGTTTTTTTTTTTTTTGTCTGATGTTATTGCAATAGTTGTTCATTCCATTTCATGTTCATTTCTTTATTCTTTTTCATTTATGTAAGTATGGGTTTCCCTACAAAATTAGGCATTGAAGGCTGAGTTTTATAATAATCACAAAACCAGTTGATATTATTTCTTGGCAACCAAAGGAATGTGGTTAATGGTTGAAATATAAGTCTAGTGACCAAATTGAATTTTGTAGTTTTATTTCCTATTTGATTAAGCTACAAGAATTAGTCGAGCCATGGAGTAGCTAATTGATCATTGTAATAGAGCACTTGTATCCTTGACTCTTATTCTTGGAAGTGTCTTGTCAAACAAAGAAATTTTGATTCAGATTGCTTAGCTTAGAGTTAGTTTCCTACTCATGCATATATTTTTCCAGCATCTGACAAGTCTATGAACATCGGATTGATGAATTTAATGTACCAGAGTTCGATCGATACAACTGACTAATACCTATCTCATATAGTCTCCTCAATTGTCCCCAAATAGTTGTCAATTTAGATGTGTTAGGGATGTTTTATGTGACACTATTATTGTTTTCTTTTGACTTCCCTTGAAGAGAAGAACTATTGCATGAAAAAGTCAATTTCTTCATGTGTGTGAGTATTAGTAATTTGTATAAATAAATGAAAAAAACACAACTATAATTTATTACTTCTTGCTTGCTACAATAGCAATCTTTGTATCCCCAACAACCACATTTGAATTGGAAGGTGGAAGAATCAACTTCCACATTGGTAGATTTACAACAAGGCACACCTACGAAGGCTTAAAGCCTCTATCACTCTCATAAAAGAATTGGTCTTTCTTGTTTAGGAATTTTTTTGGCATCCTTGCTCTATCCATCCCATGTTTTTGTCTGGTCATGTACACCCAAATTTGCTATTAATAAAATATACGAACAATTTAATCTATTTCATAAAAATAATTAGGGCATTACATTTATGAAATACATTATAACTCATGTATGCCTCATGAGTTGTCCTTTCATTGTGTCGTGTGCTTCATTGACCTTCCTATTACATGTCTCTTTATCTTTCACCTCAATAGACACTACATATCGGTGGTCCTTCCATCATCCATATATCCCTTTCACATAGTGAATTTGAGTGAGGCCCTATAACTAAAAAGACAAATGAAAATATAGAAAACAAACAAGAATAGAATAAAATAGACAACAATCAACAATAGAATCAATAACAATCTCTTATTGTCATTGATGAAGTGTTTCCCTTATTTTTATGACCAAATAAGCTTCAATCCTAATAATTGTGATTATCATACACCCTACTACTACCCGACATGGATAGGAGAATAATTAGGATTGTAGTTTTACAAAAATAATTTCCCATTCGTATCCATTCTTTGCATATGCATGACTATTGATCGCATGACATTGTGCATGCTTAGCCTCCTCTATAAATACTCCTAGTTTGACATGGTTATTGATCCAGGTGGATATCGTGGGCCACCCATCTTTTCCAAATGGCTCAAAACAGTTTTCTAGCCATTTTGGCAATTTACTATTTTTAGCAGGTTTTAACTTCCGGGGCCATTTTGAGGGCCTAAATGAAGGTTTTTCGAGATCGAGGTTCTCAATGATAGCCGAAGGCATGATTGAGGTCCCAAAATGAATATCCTCGACGATACCTTTCCAACGAGCTATCACACGCCTAAAACGGAGATCGTATGCAAAAGTTACAACCCCGGGAAGTTGATGCACCAACTTACCCAAATGGGGCCCACATGACTTTTGGCGCTTCATCTCCTAGGGTTAGGTTTTTGGATGTCTAGGACTTTTGGCATTCCCGT
>ML783941.1:234295-259927 GCA_009831015.1 Picea engelmannii | reverse complement strand
TATCTCTGTGTTTATGGTTGCATCTCTGATATATTTCTGTTATATTACTGGATATACGCGATATCTCTGTGCATTTCTTTATTATATCTCTGCTCTCATTTCGTGCCGAAAATAATCCGGATCAGTTATAGTGATACCAAGTAGCTCAAATATGTTTGTCTTACTAACCTTCAATCTGCACCTCGCGTGAAATCAGGTTTATCACAAAACCAAGATAAACTTGCTCTATCAAGAACGAGCTAAACCCTAGCAAAAAAGGCATCTCCCTAAAGCCAATAACCACATTTTGATACCAAATGTAAGTTTGAAACCCTTTCAAGTGAAGTAATGCATATAGGTTCCTAAGAAATTAGAAAGTAAACAACGGTGTGCACACACAATACATAGAGAATTACCTTAGAAACTCTTATCGGGGAAAACCAACAAAACTTAGAGCCACGCCTATATCTTCTTCATTGTATTGTTCTAAAGATTCATAATACAATCTTTAAGTATTCTAGAGGATCCAAAAGACTAATTCGTTAACCCTAATTATATTTCAACCCTAATCCCTTAACTAGGATTATATTACAATGGGTTGAAAACCACTAGCTGAAAAAACACAAAAACAAAACAAAAATAAACTAGTGCATTAGATTTAGGCATGGAGAAACTAACGCCTCATGGATGAATGCATAAACCACATTTAAATAATATAATGAATCTCCAACATTATCCCACTTGTTATTTTCTTTGCAAAATATGGGGTTCCAATATTTATAAGGTCACAGTTTCAAGGCAACAATGGCCATTGTTTCTTTACACCAAGAGAACTTCTCAATACTAACAAACTTCATCAATGAATTTCTAACATTATTCAAGGTATAAAACTTCTCAAGCAACACCTTCTTGTCTTCAACCATGTCTGCCAAAAAGTGGTATTGCACATTAATATGCTTAATCTTAGAATGATAAGTATGGTTCTTTGCCAAAAAGTTTGCACTTTGATTGTTGCAATTTAACCCTACAACTTTATGTAAAAACACAACACTTGAACAAAATACCTACAACATATAGCTTCCTTACTAGTATGGTCGGATGCCATGTATTCAAATTTTGTAGTTGAAAGTGAAACTACAACATGTCTCTTGTGCATCCAATTAATTTCTCCTCCAAATAGGTTAAACACATAACCATTTGTAGATATTACGTGATCAAGATCTCCAACCCATTCTACATTGACAAAACCATATGCATGTACCACTATGTCTATTATAGGTCTTTCTTGGCAGAAAATTTCATAATGTATAGTGTCATGTAAATACCCGAAGACCATCTTTACAGTTGACCATTGTTGCGTCCCTGGCTTTGACATATATTTACTCAAAGGTCCAACTACATGGGCAATGTTTGGTCCAGGGATGATTTTAGGGGCTAAATTTCGCTCATGGGCTAATTTTCCATGGTTTTTCCAAAAATGAGATTCGCTATTTTAAAAATGATTCACCCAAATTCTATAGGATAAAATTATTTTACCTTAAAAATCGCCAAAATTTTATAAAAACTATATAAAATACTTATAAATTTGAATATTTTTTAAAAAATATCGTCAAACATTTATAGTTGACATATGAAGGATTAGTAATATTCGCCAAGGTTTCTACATTTTAAAATAATTTTCCATCCTTAAAATCATCTGTGGTTTGGTCTAGTATAGACCATGGGAAACATCAAACTACCAACAGCGTTGACATAAGAACATGGGGCATGTTCTCTACCTATTCCTATGTCTTGGGGCACTATTTTATAGATAACTTGCACATATAGGACATAGGAACCTTGGCCTATTTACATTTATGCATATTAAACCTCTGTAAAATTGTCTTAATGTACTTCCTCTAATTTAAACAAAGTTTCCTATCCACACTATTTTTTTTTATCTCCATGACCAAAATAAAGTTTGTAGCACCAAGATCCTTCATGTCAAACTTAGAGAATAGTTGAGACCTGACCTCCTTGATGATATCTTTGTTGTTTTCTATTAGCAACATATCATCAACATACAGTGTTACATAAATAAAGTGATCACCAAATTTCTAGGAATACACACATTTATCAACCATACTTCTCACAAACACTAATCCAAGTATGTAAATATCAAACTTTTGATACCAAATTCTCGGGGATTGCTTTAATCCATATCGGGACTATTTCATATTGCAAACTAGCTCCTTCTTACCCTTCGTTGTGAATCCTTTAGGTTGTTTTATGTAGATTTCTTCTTCCAAGTCCTCATGTAGAAATGGTCTCTTTACATCCATTTGTTCTACTTCAAGATCAAATGATGTAGTAAGAGATAATAGAAATCTAGTGGAATTCAACTTTTTAATAGGAGCAAAAATCTCACCAAAGTCAATTCCCTCCACCTGGAACTATCCTTTTGCTACCAACAGAGCCTTGTACTTCTCCACTTTTCCTTCTACTTAAGCTTCTCCTTGAATACCCATTTTCTACCAATAGGTTTTCTTGCATTGGGAAACTTGACCAAGTCCCATTCTCATTTTTGTCCATGGTTTCCATTTCTCCAACCATTTCCTTCATCTAGAGTTTATCTTCCCCAAAATTAACCACCTCTCTAAAAATTCGAGGATCATCATCAATAATAGATCAAAATAAGGTAGAATAAAAATTAGGTGGACTTTACCTTTATTTTTTCCTTCTTGCTTGACAATACTCCCCAATATTGAGGTATATAGTTTCTCCTCTTCATTCGATTCATCTAACTTATATTCATGTGTTGAGTTGAATTCTCCAACTCAAGTTATATTCTCTAGTTCTCCTTCTCTTGGTTCATCTTCATGCTTGGGAGTACTCTAAACTTATATGGATATCACATTACGAATGTAAACAAACTTCCTTGTTACTGGATTCCAAAGTTTGTATCCTTTTATTCCATCTTTATAACCAATAAAGACACATTTTTCTACTTTGTTTTCTATCTTGCTCCTTTTCTCCTTGGGAACATGCGCATAAGCATCATAGCTAAAAACTATGAGATGTACAAGAGAGGGTTTCTTACAATTCCATGCCTCATGAGGATTCTTGTCAACTAGTGTTGATGTAGGTGATTGGTTAATTAGATAACATGTAATATCTACTACCTCTATTCAAAATTTCTATTATATGCACGCAACATTTAGCATACTTCTTTCATTTTTCATCAACATCATATTCATCCTTTCTACAACTTTATTGTATTAAGGTGTGCATGGAGTTGTATAATGATGTGCTATTCTACACTATTCATAGAATTGCTCAAAATATTTCTCATAGAACTCTCCTCCATTATTTTCCCTCAAATTTTCTATTTTCTTCTTTGTATGGGTTTGTACAAGAGCCTAAAACTCTTTGAATTTACCAAAAACCTCAAATTTATTCTTCGAGAAATACAACCATGTTTTCCTAGAGAAATCAACTATAATTGAGACCTAGTATAGATATCCTCCCATAGATCAAATATCTTTACCACATTTCCATCATATCCTTAAAGTTTTTCGTAAATATTTAGATCTACCTCTAGTTTTAAATGTACCCCCGTAAGACTTATTTTTATTCCTATTTTTCATGTGGATCAATCAACTCATGAGAAATATTCTACACAAATTGTGTGAATTAAAATCTTGGATTGAATTTGTATTAAGCCAAATGCAAGCTTATATATATTTACATCAAGAAAACTACCTTGACAAACTTGGAGAAAGATGCTCAACGAGCTCCTAAGAAATAGAAACTAAATGTTATAATAGATATAGTTGGAGTGAAGATCTCAAGTAGCCGTGAGAATAGAAAACCAAAAGGAAACATGAAAACAAACCAAAATAATAATATAATTTGTGCACACAACATAAATAATAATGTGATACACATGCATACTCAGTAATAAGAATCCCAATCATATCCTAAGAACTAAAAATCCATATAATTCATTCCAACAACAAAAGCATTGGCCTCCAATGCTTTTAGAAGACAGAGAAAGTGTTTTTGCATCTGATGCTAAGAAATATAATGAGCTTAATTCGGTAGTTGGCAATGGAGTCACTCTGGATTTTGTCCACAACGGATAGGGTTTAACCCTGGCCACTCGTGACCCATGGGTGTTGGCTCTGGTGTCCTCTCTCCAGCCTCCCTCGATGGCCATGGAGGAGGATTCAACCATTGTTGTTGGTGCCCCGATTCATGGGATCGTTCCTTCCATTTACGTGCCCAGGTCGGCTTCTGTCATGCAGTCTCGTGCTTCTTTTCGTGATACTGTTCAAAGAGTTTATACTCCCTTGTCTTCGTCTTTTTGGTTCAGGAAGCCCCATCTATTGTCATTCCCATGGGACAAGATGTTGATGAAGAGGAGGAATATTACAGATTTGTGAGTTTGGTTTTTCGCTTCAATGGTTTTTGGCCAAAGTTAGCAGATCTTAACAATTGGATCTCTACTATGTGGATCCCTATCATGCAACAACAAGCTTTCATTCATCCTTGTGCAAAAAAAAATTCATTGTTGAGTTTGAAATTCAGGAAGATCGTGATCTGATCTTCAACTCAGGTCTGGGTTTTGCAGAAACTTAGGTTTTTGCATGAAACCCTAGTCTCCTTCTTTCAATTTAGCTACTAACATTATCTCCTTAACCCCAGTTTGGGTGAGACTTCCTAATATACCCCTGCATTTTTGTGGTTTTCCCCCTATCAAAGCCATTAGCTCGGTATTAGGAAAGTTCCACTTCACAAGATGTAAAACTACGATGAAAAGCACCTCTACTTATGCCTGTATTTGCGTGGAAATGGACTTCAATAAAAGATTCCCAGTTGAAGTTATTCTTACCAGTAAAAAATATTCTTGGCCTCAGAAACTTGACTATGAGAGAATCTCCTTGCATCGCAGATCTTGTTTTGAAATAAGTCATATTGCATCCCATTGTACCAAAGGGTCCAGGAAGATCAGAAAGCATCGGAAATCCACTTTGTGGATTGGATCTAATTATGGCCATCAAGTAATTTCAAAATCTTGCAGAGAGCCTCCATAAGACAATGAAAATCCTTCTCAATAAAATCCCCTTATTCAACACACTCTGTTATCTCAAGACTTGTGCCAAAACTCCACTCAGAAGCCGGAGAAAGAGGCATCTTCCCTTCATGACTCAAATCAGGGACTTCGGATACAGAAATCCCCTTAGTCATCGGCATGCTGGGAAAATCAGACTGATATTGTTGAGGTTTCGGGTCAATAAAAACAAGAAGCTTCAAATCAAGAAAATCTAGGTATCATAGTCATTACAAATGGAAAATCTAGGTATCATAGTCATTATAAATGGTCCAACGTCTACAAATGAAGTTTAGATGGTAGTTGGAAAGTAGAATAAAGTCCATGTAACATCACATATAATGGTAACACGAAGTCAGGCTCGCAATTCAGGCAAAAAGGTGATCTCTTCCCCAACAAGTTAATTTAGATGTAGTGTCTCTTCATGTTTATCCTCGGAGTCTTTTTCCGAGTGTATTTAGTAAGGTTGTTCTATGTGAAGATTTAATTTGAGTATTTGAAAAATTCATTAGTAGTTTGTAGTAGTTTTCTATTTGAGGCCTCGGGTTGGCTCAAATCTTTCAAGATTTTGTAACTCCTTCGCGGTCTTAATTGCAACTTTTTTTATAATAAAAATTCTCAATTTCTGTTAAAAAAAATGGTTAAGACATGAGTTGAAGGAGGATGAATAAAAAAATCTGCCACCATATATATATTTCCCTTTTTGTACTTGATAACCAAACGAAATTGTTGGAAATATAATTCCCATTTCATATGTCTAGCTTCTTCAATTTTTCTTTGGGATTGAAGAAATTGTAAAGGTAAATGACAAGTATGCACAATTATTTATTTTCCCATGAGATCGTGTCTCTAGTATTTGAAAGATTGAACTAATAAATACAACTCTTTATCATAAGTGGATTATTTTCTTTTGGATTCTAAAAAGGTTTTAGAATGATAAACCATTATATGACCATTTTGCGTCAAAACTACTCCAAGTGCAAATTGTGAAGCATCAACCTCATCGTCAAAAGGTTGTGAGAGTACAGGTACAAAATACAAATTTTATTTCTAGGTACTAAAAGCATTAAAATGATCTTTTGTCCACTGAAAAACAACATTATCCTTTGTTAATCGATTCAAAGGAAAGGCAATTTCTAAAAAACCAAAGATGAATTTATAGTATAAGTTTACAAGACCAAGAAAACTCCTTAACTCGTTGACAATGGAAAGAAGAGGCCAATTGAGGAGAGATTCAACCTTAGTAGGATCCTCTCTAATTCCATGTGCATCAATGATAAAACCCAGATAAGAGCTTGATGTTTGAGCAAAATAACACTTAGACATATTAACACGACTGATTTTGCTGAAGTATACAAAGAACCTGCTCCAAGTGTTGGAGACATGCCTTCCAAGTTTTGAAGAATACAAGAATATCATCTAAATATATCATAACAATTTGATCAAGTCAATCTCTGAAAATATCATTCATTAATATCATAAAGGTAGTAAGGGCATTGGTGATCCCAAAAGGCATAACAAGCCACTCAAAATGACCCATTTTGGTTTTGAAAGTTGTTTTCCAAGTATCTTCTCCTTGATCCCTAACCTGATGATATCCACCTTTAATATCAATTATAGTGAAGAAGTGTGTGCCATGAATGATCAAGCAAATCAATAATGTGAGGAAGTGGATAACGATTCGTGATGGTGATTTTATTTAATGCCTCTAAATCAACACAGAGACAGTAAGTCCCATCTTTCTTAAGTACAATAAAGATTAGTGCTGCACAAGGAGAGATACTTGGATTTATGAAACCTTTAGACAATGATGTCTAAATCTTGAATTTTCCTTTTAATTTGATCACTTTGAAGCATTGAAGTGTGATACAAGGCTACATTAGGAAGAGAGAGCATGAATATTATTGATAACTCTATGTGGACCAAGTGTTGTAGGTTCCTGGAACACATTTGACTAAAACTGTAAAAGCTTATTAAGGTTTGGATGTGGTTTAGAAATTGTGATATTTTCTTTCTTTTCATGAGATTGATGGCTTGAGAAGATTAATGTCAGTGTTGTTGCTTGATTAAATACTTTACAAGACTAATAATGATAGGTAGTTATTATTAATTAAAAATATTTTTTATAGTAAAAGATCGATGATCTAAAAAACTATGATATTCTGCTCGCACAAAGCCCTAACCCTAGCCCTGGTTCGGTCCATGCTTGCAACCGCCATGGTCGGGGTCACCCCCGAGCCCCCCTTCTTTCGATGCCGAAGTTGCAGCCTTTAAGCAATTGATCGACTCTCTTGGGAATCCATTATTTCGCCCCACTCATACTCAGTTTGTTAAAAGGTTAGACTCGATCCCTAAAGTTGTGATCCCCAAAGTTGTTGTACCATATCCCTTTCCTACGCTTCAAAAGGGATTATCGGCCAATTTACAGGACTGTGACCCTCCCTTGGATAGGTCGACCTTTGGATTTCTCAGAACTAGCAGCCTCTAATCAATGGGAAAATAAGCATCTTCTTTTGTGGTAAGGGTTTTTACATTTTTACTTTGAGCTCCAGGAAGATCGTGATCTTATTTTCCGCAATGGTCCATATTTCTACGGCATCAGAGGTCTCTACCTAAACCATTGGACCCCGGATTTCAATCCAAAAAGTGATATCCCTACAGTGGTCCCAATTTGGGTGTGTCTCCCCCACCTACCTTTTCATTGTTGGGGGGATGATTCTTTAAAAAGTATTGGAGACGCAGTTGGAAAATATATTGATCAATTGGAACTCAAATTTGCTATGTTTTCATGCACTTGAATCTGTATTGAAGCATATCTGGAAAAAGGACTCCCCGAAGCTATAAAAATCACGTTGGATGACTGGAATCACATCCAAAAACTAGATTATGAACAGATCCCTTTTAAATGCAAGATCGAACTTCGTCCAAAGGGGAAAAGTAGAACCCAAATAATTCCTTTGAGATTCTAAGTGAATCCTCAGCATGATCTATAAGGATCATTGATCCCATGCTTATGGTCTCTCTCGAAACAATTCCCCCTACGCAAGAAGTGGATCAGGTTGTGGAATAATCAAGAGATGAAGAAAATTTTCAAGAAGCAAACATGGAAGAAGTCTAGGAAATAGATCTACTAGTTCCTGCAGAACAAACCAAAATTAAAAAAACAATGTGGGTAGATATGGAAGAAGGTGAAATCATAACAGAAAAGATCAGAAATTCAGGAAGGCGCACAAACAAATATGTCAGGGAATATTTTGATAACAAAGAAAAACCTCTTCGAAAGCAACACTCCATTGAAAGTTCACTCAATAATGCACAGAAAAAAGGCAGAAGCAGAGGAGCCGATCACCTTGTCTCAAGCAGATGGAACCCCTCCTCCCATCATCAATGAAACTCCTCTCATGGAATTGCAGAGGCTTCGGTAGTAACTCTAAGGTCGAAGCCCTCAGAGATCTTGTGAAAATAGAAAATCCCTTTGTAGTTACCCTCCAGGAAACAAAAATGGAGGACTCTTTAGCACTAGAACAAGCCAAGAAAGCTCTCCAATCAGGTTAAGGAATAGCCATCAGTTCAGTAGGATCTTCAGGAGGTATCTTGACCCTCTGGGATGCACAATCTTGGGAAAAAGAGGTAACTCAATGTGCAAATCATTGGATTCTTACAGTTTTGAAACACAAGGAAAATAACACAAAAAATTCCCTTATAAATATCTACATGCCAAATGCATACCCTGATAAGACAGATTGTTGGACCTCCTTGTTTTAAATTTGAGATTCTTTGGATATGTCCTCAATAGTGGTGGGAGGGAACCTTAATACCTATCTCTCCCAGGAAGAAAAGAGGGGCGAAAGTCGGGTGAGAGATCCCCAAAGTGAAAAACTTATAGATCTTATCTCTGATTGGGATCTTCAAGATATCCACCCTCAAAAAGGGAAATTCACCTAGAATAATTGATGGGTAGGTCTGAATCATATAGCAGCCCGACTGGATTGCTTCCTCATCAACAACAAATTTGTTCTCTCCCCTTTAATCATTTCCTCTTCTATCATTCCTTCCACCATATCTTACCACAAACCCATCTCCCTCCATTTTTACCATCCCCAAAAATTTGGTCCTTTTCCCTTAAGATTCAACCCCCTTTGGCTTGATTCCCCCTCTGTTCCAATTCTAGTTCATCAATCCTATTCTTCTCCTTTCAATGGTTCTCCAAAACTTTTATGGGAAATCAAGCTTAAAGCAGTCAAACTGGTGCTTAAAGAATGGGATAAAACAACCTTTATTCCCCCTAATAAATAAAGGTAGCCTAGACTCTCTGAATTAACAAAAATTCAAAAGAAAATCAAGAATGAAGAACCTGGGAAGCTTTGATTGGGGAAAAAGAAGCTTTTCAAAATCTACACTCTGCAATGAGACGAGAAGAAGACTAGAGACTAAAATCCATGAGTCTGTGGTTAAAATATAGGGATTTGAATACCTCGTTCTTTCACAAATAGGCTCAACAAAGAAGGAAAAAAAACATAGTGTCAAAAATCCAAACAGAGTACGGACAAACCCTTGAAAACTTCAATCAAATCAAATGGGTAGCAAGCCAGCATTTTGCATATTTTTACTCTCAAAGAAATCAAGAATAAAATGAAATAGCTACCTAGGAAATGTTAGAACATATTCCACATCGAATAACAGCAGAAGACAATGAGTTTCTAACTCAAAAGATTTCAGAGGAAGACATTCTTCAATCCATCAGGAGCCTTGATCAAGATAAGGCTCCAGGCCTAGACGGTTATTCCATCAGATTCTATAAACACTTATGAATATTAATTAAGCATCATATCCAACGCATGCCAAAATACACCCTCTATAAAAAGAAAGTAGGAGGAGCTACCAATTCAACATTCTTAGCTCTCATCCCAAAGGAAACGAACCCTTCTAATTTCTCAAGATTCCGGCCAATATCCTTGTGCAAATCCTCCTACAAAATTCTTACTAAGATTATTGTCTAAATAATAAAACCCCTCCTCTCGAAACTGGTCTCAGATAATCAAGGTGGATTCATGGAAAACAAGAAAATTACAAACAATATTATTTTAGTTCAGGAAGCTATTCATTCCAGCAGAAAGTGCAAAGACAAAGGAATGGTTCTCAAACTCGATATGGAAAATGAATTTGATCGTGTTAAGCACTCCTTTATCTACAAGGTTTTAGAAAGATATGGATTCTCCTCAGAATTCATAGATTGGGTGAAGACTTGTATTGGCTCCCCTTGGATATCCCTGATGATAAATGGTCGATCATCGCACTTCTTCAAATCTAGCAGGGGTCTCAAAAAGGGTTGTCTCTTGTTGCCCTCCTTTTATATTCTTATGGTTGACTCTTTAAGTTGCAAACTGGAAGAGGAGCACAAATTGGGGCGCCTCCCATGGATTCAAATTTCTCCAGCAGTTAAAGCTATAAATCATTCTCAATTCGCAGACGACACTCTTCTCTTAGGAGCCACCTCTCCCATTATCGCCAGAAGATTCAAACAAATTCTGGACAGCTTCTTAATAGCTTCAGGAGGGAAAATAAATATCAGCAAAATAAGAATATATGGATGGAATATACCAGGGCACTAGCAAGACATCATCTCTAGAATTTTTGGATTTCCAATAATTGTAAATTGGAAATCCTTCATCTATCTTGGCATGATTGTCTTTCAAAGTGCATCCTCCTCACTTGATTGGAAATCAGTCTTGGACAAATTAGTTAGCCAGATTCAAAGTTGGGGAGCTCGCTGGTTAAACCCAGTAGGTAAAATCGTTCTTATCAAATCTGGTTTGTCTGCTCTAACTATTTTTTAGTGTGCAGGGCTTTTAGCACCCAAAGGAATCCTCAAAAAAATATCAAAATCTCTCTAAGGTTTTCTTTGGGAAGGTGGGAAAATAAACACAAAAAAAATTAATCTTGTCAATTGGGAAACGGTATGTCAACCCTCAGGAAAAGGTGGCTTGGCCTTTTGCAACCCCTCTCTTATGAATATAGCTCTGGGAGCAAAGTTGGTTTGTCGTCTCATCTCCGACTCTTTGGATTGGTGGAAGCAAGATATCTTAGCCAAATACATTGGCTCCCCAAAAATCCGCAGTCTATACATCGCCCTTCTCCCTTCAAAAGGCTCCTCTATTTAGAAATTGATAAGAACAACAGCTCCTCCGATACAATCAAATATTTTCTAGACTCCTAGGAATGGCGCCCTCATCAATGTATGGACAAACAGCATTTTGGGAAAGATACCCTTGGAAAAAATTAAAATTGTTTAATCCTATTAGACTCTGGTGTCTTTCCAATGGATTATCCAAGCTAAAGGATTTCTCTAAATGGACAGCAGCTAGTCTATGGCACACTTGGAAATCTCTATCACCTCCTTCTCATCTCCTCTCGCTTCTACCCACCCTCCTTGATCATCTCTCTGGCTTCACCCCTTTAAACTTACAATGCAGAGATGCTTGTTATTGGGGATCATCGAAATACTCAGTCAAACAAGGATATGCTAGTCTTCTCTCGGATATCCTTGGGCCACCTCCCTCAAAGATCTGGTATTTTGTGTGTTATAGACCCTCTCTTCCAAAAATTAACACCTTTATCTGAGACGTGGTACACAGCAAAATTCTAACAACTGAAAATCTCCAAAAGTGAGGCATCGATGATCCATCCAGATGTGCCCTATGTATGGCTTATGAGGATTCAATTCAACATTTGTTCGATTTGGTACCTCATGATCGCCCCTCTTCGATATATTTTCCACCCTCCTTCCAACTAGAATGATATGTTTGTTCATTGGAAGAAAAGATATGCTGGCAGCTTCAATAAAAAACTCCTTTTTGCAAGTCCCTAGAGGCAAACTCCAAAGTTCATCTACTGGGGAATTTGGTTAGCAAGAAACAAGGCCATTTTCCAAAATAAAGATTATTGCACAAGTTTGTGGTCTCATTTCAGAATTTTTTACTATTCAAAATAAACTTCATGTTAATAAATCCCCACTTAGAGACTCATAACAGATTTGGATAACTAGCATCTTAAGCAATCGCCCCGCCATTTTCACCCACCCAATGTCAACACATTTCAAATGGAAATTGAGATTGTCCAATCAAGACTTCCTTCAATGGAAATATCAGCAAAAATATCTCATCTTCTTTTTTGATGGAGCTTCGACAGGAAACCCAGGGGCGATAGGTGTTGGGGGAGTTGTCTTTGACTCTGAAGGAAATAAGGTCTTGGAATTTGGTTGGGGACTAGAAAACACCACTAATAACCATGCACATGTCCTCACAGCCTTCATGGGACTTCATCTCATTCCAGAGAATAGATCTACAAGACTCACAGTTATTGGCGACTCTAATTTGATTATAAGGGGACTCTATAAATATCTCAAGACAACGCACCCCAATATCTCCAGAACTCTTCTTCGAATCAAAGATCTGGAAAACAAATTTGACAAAATTTCCTATTATCATGTGTTAGGAACTCAGAGCATTATTGTTGATTCCCTCGCTAAATAAGCAAAATCATTTGCATCCGGGCACTAAAAATAAATTCCTCATTTAGCCATGTTCCCATCCCCTAAGAAATTTGCACCGTTCAAGCCACCTCTCTTGAATGTTTTGTCGTGTGTGCTCTCCCTTCCCGGACACCCTCAACACGTCAACATGTGTCCCCACCTACCTCCACGTGTCTTCACTTATCGTGAACTGCGTTTGTCATCTCACACGTCCCTCCTCATGGTTCGTCTGAAAACTATGATCTCTCCCTCGCGTCTTCATCTGAACACTTCGATCTTTCCCTCACGTCTACTCTGGTACTTGGTACTATGAAATCCTCCCTACACCCCTACTCTCATGATATAGAGATTTTGATGGTACACTTCCCTAACCTCACCTCTCGCTAGCCACTCACGCGCCTTTCACTTCATTTCCAACATGACTTTGGCTTTCAAACTTCATGACCTTCTACCTTTAGCTTTCCATGTTTCTATGAAAGGAGAGTGTTTGAATTTCAAAGGTGGTGTCTATGTTGGTTGTTTTTGGCTCTTACCTTGGCACATCTGGTTCGTAGTTTGTTCCCACCCCAACTTAATTATGTGGTGACACAATAGGGGAAATTTTTATTGTTCAAAGTGTTCCATAGGTAGGCTCTAGGATCAAATGCAGACACAACAGGAGGAAATCGCCCCTCTTAAGTTGCAAATTGAGCAGCGAGTGCAACAGCTATGGGCATAGGAATAGTGACACAATGCAGAAATGGCTCTTGTAATGAGAGCGGTCAATAGAAACTCTTCCCTCATCTTCTCTCTCTGTCAGTCTCAGCATCAGCATCAGCATGGCGTTTAGGAGTTAATTCGGCCCTCTACTTCTGCAGAGTCCAGAGCCTCAAATGAGGCATTTTGCCCATTCCAGTACGCAATTGTACCTCAAGCTTCAACAAAGGGACAAGAAGCGCCTCCAGACCCAAATGCAGGCCAGGAAATGGAGGTTCAACATCAGAACCAAGTAGATACAAGCCTACATTTAAATTAGTTAGTATTGTTAGAAAAGTTTTGTACCTACTTTGCTCTTTCGTCGCCATATTCCCGTGGCATTTTTGTATAATCAATAATAGCTTAGAACATAACTACATGCATGAATAGGGCTAGAAACATCAAGTTTTTTTTATGCATTCTCTGTATATTGTTGTATTTTTGGCCTTTTTTGGAGAATTCCAAGCCCTTTCTATTTTAAAAATATTTGTTTTTGTTAAGAAAAAAAAAATTACAAGGCTACTTGCAAGTGGGTTACAAACATAGTTACTAACTTGATGACAACTCTATAGCGTTCCCATTTTTTTAGAGGTCATATTTAGCAGTTTATTTTACTCGTGTTTCAAAATATGGTACTACTAGTAGCAACCTTTTTTTTTCAAGTTAGTATTTTGACATTTTGTTGGGTATGTGTCATATTCTCTACATGACCAAGCCTAGTGTTAGTGTTGCACCGAGTGCACGAAGGGGTCACAGGGGGGCAGGATCTCGCGACGTGGGGTTTTAGAGGCAGTTCCCCCGAAAAAAAATGGTGTTTTTTTCATCTATTTTTTAGCGGTTTTTCAGCACATGGTTTTTGCCGATGGTTTTCTAATTTAATTAAGGAATTAGGGTTTTTTACTAAAATGGGTCAATCGATTAGGGGCTTTGGATGCTACGGGATCCTATATTTTTTTTTGTAAACAATGAAGATATATGATTAATAAAATATTAGAGTTGCAGCTCTAAACAGGTTGTTAGTTTTCCTGGTTTGGGTTTCCAGGGTAAAATCTTTGTGTAATGTGTGTGTGTGTGTGTGTCTTTTATGTTTTTATTAAGAATCTTTTTGCAGTAATTAATTGTACAAGGTTAAAATCTACACATTTTGAATCTTTTTAGTTATAAAGTATCAATGTTTTTTTCAAATGTTGTTTTTCCCATGTTTTTCATTATTTGTAGAAAATGTTTATTTTTATTTTTGTGTAATGGTGTATTTTCCTTGCTTTTTCAAAACATAAAAACAAAGTTATGAAAAAAAATTTTTAAAATGTAATCTTAAACAATATTGAAAATATCATTTATTTTTTCAAAGTCATTGTTTTTCATCAAATTATATGTTATTAATTGATTTAGGATACCATACATTTTTTTAAGAAAAAAAATATTTAAGATTTTCTATTATGTACAGTCAAAAAAGTACAAATAGATCACTAGGGGGTCTACCATGAAGGAAGCCAGACCCATGATCTAGTCTTTAAGCCACCACTTTCTGCCATTGTTATAGCTACTATTTCTCTACTTAGAGTATAAAGATCTGATATTACTTCAAACATAGACATATAATGATGTGAACTGGAAATAAAATTAATATGCTGCAACATAGTTGTAAGGATTGCAAAATCAAAACAAGACAAGACTCGGGCCTCAAACCTGAGAACTAGTTGCAAGGATGAGAGGCTCCTTTCCCTTCGCATCTTTATGGTCAAACCCTGTAGTCGACTAGTCATTTTCCACCATGATTGGCTTCTCCTTGGATCCCGCAGAGCTAGAGGTTCCTTCCGGCTGGCTTTCAGGCTCTCACGATTCCCCCTTGGGATGAACCTGAACCTAGCCTCGAACTGTTATTTGCACAAGAGCTCAAACTTTCCCTCAAATATGTGAATGGCATGTAGGGTGGCCATGTTCTCCTCTTATTCCTTCTCCAATTCCTGGCCCACCAGAGCTTTCACTATCTAGTATGTTTCTACTAGCTTGAAATATAAGATATCTCGAGATGCGAGTAGACTGAGTCAAGAACCTATTGATCTACATTATTTGATCAATGTTAGTGTATATAGATCCATCCTTAGTCTTATACTTTTCCTCTTATGTTTCTTGTATATTCTATACTTAATTGTTTTTCCCTTTAAAAAGTGAGTTACAGATCAGGCTACCACCAAGTCCGTAGGTCCACAGACCTGCAAGTCTATACTTAGTCACTTTTCTTACTTAATGATCTCGACACTTATCCATTTTTATTTGTTGTGGGAGACCAATCCACTCCTCATCCCGCAAATACCCATGTCTTGCAACCTGCAAACCTACAGCATTTGAAACAACACCTTCTATTTCTACATCATGCATAATGCACTGGTTACATTTTTCATACTTAACTAATTTCTTGAATGTGGATGTGGAACACCCCTTCATTTCCATTTACCTTTCTCCCTAGTCCAACAATCCCACATCCTCCAAAATGACTAGATCACTTATGCAACCTGTAAAATCAACTTTTCTTATACTTATCTTATTTCATCAATGTGGATGTGGGAGTCCCTCTTATTTCTCTTTTCTTTCACCATACTCACAGTCCAACATCTGGAAATCTCATATTTATCATATTTCACTTTTCATTCCTCACTTTGCACCTCCATACTTAACCATTTTTCATGTTTCCTGACATCATATCACCATTCCTTATAGCATTTACTTCCCCACCACCACGTCAGTTGTCACTTGTGTGAGATTAATACCATTATTAAGTGGCATGAATTATGTAAAATATTTACAATAAATCCAAAAACGAACAATGCAAACTAGCAACTTTGAAATAAGAGCTACAACAGTTGATACTTAAGGCAATACGTGGTATAATAAATAAAGGATAAAATTCCCTATTGTAAAATGATTATATTGATAGGAGTACCACGTATTATTTAAAAAGGAAATTAGTGTAAATATATGTCAAATAAAAGGAAAGACTTATATTACAAAGACACTTTCAACACTCTCGGACATGAAGACCACCAATTCTAATGGTCACGGGCATATAAGTGGTATTTTTCTCTTCCCCCTACAGAGAAGAAATTAAACAAGGTCTAGAGGTCATGCATTGCATTGGTCGGTTGTGTATCTAAGGTATTAGATTTCAAATAACGTGTACTTTGGTGTGCCTATAAGTTTGACACGGAGTGAATAATTATTCAAATACAAGGGAAGTTGCCAAAAAAAAATCCCCTTCAATATTCAGGAGGATGTTGTGACTTCTAGACCCCACTATTATTTTTAGGAATGCAGAAGCAAATGAGTTTCTCAAAGAACAAGGAGGATTAAATATTCTTGAAAGTTATCTCACCAGCCCAAGAATTGACATCAATTCCTCTCAGGTCAAGGTAAGTTTTATGAAGTATCCATATAAAGAGTTTGCCTGGATTTTCACCAAAATAATTGGACTAGAGTCCATCGTCTCTATGCCAAAATAAATTGTGTACATTCTCCATCATGTTATTCATGAAAACTCCATGATTGACTCAGCTCGCATCATCTCAAACGATATTTCGTTTCATTTGGGGGGCCTAAGAAAAATTTAAAAATTCTACATGACTTTGTATTTGGTCTTTATTATTGTTTACTGTCACATATTTGAGGACTTTCCTAGAGCAAGAAATGTTGATTTTAAGAAGGAACCAGCTTTTGTCTAGTAACCAGTTTTATGGAGGTATAAATCCCCATATAATTTTTACGTGGTCCAAAATGGTTTTATGTCTACTTTCAAGAAAATGATTCACGGTCCTACTACGTCAAGGTTGTCACTAGAAGTTGCATCCTTTCTCTTCGAGAAAGGAGTTTTTGAAACTTTGGAGAAATTTGGTCTTTTGCAATTGTTTGGGTTCTAGGGGAAACCCTTGTTGTTACCATTCTATCTATTTGATCGACTTTTTTTCATTGAAGTATGTAGACATTATAAGTATGGGCACACTTTTTCAATGAGAAAATGAAGAAAGAATTTATTCCATTACGATGGAGGGTTGGAGAGATAGTTTTCAATCATATCTCTCATTTAGATTAATTTTCTATTCAATTCGATCACCTTAATAGGAATCCCAAGCCATCAAGGGTTTCGATCCTAAAAATTCATTTTTTGATCATATGTCCTTATTCAGGTATTCTTCCTATTTTAGTAAGTCAGAGGAATTCGAAGAAGGAGGGGGAGAGAACCATAATCTACTTGAGGCCTCTATTGAAGAAACCATAAATGATATGGAAGAATTGGAAAGCACTCATGAGTGCTACAGGTAGAGAGGCAGAGAGAGAACCAATAAGAACCCCAATTCATTGAATGTGTTGTCGCAAGAGTTGACTCTAGGTTGTAATAGAGTCAAGCCTTAGCACATTTTAAATAAAATAATAATTGTTGATTGATCAGTTTTTCGGAGGATTCTAGAACTAGGTATGAACGAGCCTTTCAATCATTACAAATCAGAAATAAAGAGGCATGACCTCGTCTACTAAATCCTTTAGATCATAAGCGTGGATAGAGGATGTGGGAAAAAAAACTAAAAATGAAGAACCAGGTATCCAATTCTGAAAAATCTGGTCTTCCTTTCAGTAGAAGAATGACAATGATTTCAAATATTTGGGCATAGGTTTTGTCTCACTCATAGAAAGACAGAGGAAAAACTGTGAACAAATAAAACTTGTAAATTGGGCAAAACAATTAAGATGCAGGTCTGGTTTTGCTAATAGCAAAACAGAGGAAAAACTGCACTTGAAGGAATTCTTTTAATTAGCCACAACAGAAGTTTCACTGAATGGTAACCTTTACAAGCTGAATAAATGAATGACAGAAGTTTCACTGAATGGTAACCTTTACAAGCTGAATAAATGAATGAGTTGAAGAAAGAAGATTAATGAAAACATGAGAAACAAAACACGGGGAAAAACAAGATTTAACTCAACCAGGCTTAGAATCTCTTTGCTTATGTCCTGTATTTCGCTGAAAGAAATTGGCATTACAAACCCAGCCCAAAAAGGCTCTCGGGTTGTTCCCCCTCCTTTAGATTCAAAATGATAATTTTTATAGAACATTACAATTGCCTAGTTTTCACCATCCTATCGGGAACAAACATATCCATACATCCAAAACAAATTTGAATTAGTTGCGAGGAATCTGGACTAATCCAACAATCTTTTAGATTTGTTTACGAAGATGGGATCTAATATACCCTGCCACCTATCCTACTTTCATGTTTTGAAATGCAGGATCTAGCCCTTTGAGAATTGATTCGATGCCTTAGAATTTTTAGTTGTTGTCATATGCCCTCAAATCTGGAGATATGGAAATAATTACTCAACTGCCAGTTAATCTTGATGTTGATCCTTTGCTGCCACTTGTTTACTGGGTATGTTGCCCAGCTTTTGTTTTCGAGAATCCTTATTACTTGATTCATTTCCAAGTGTTATGTTCATTCATTGTCTTCATGCCTTGCGAGGTTGGTTTTGCTTTGAACAACTGATGCTTGGATATTTGGATTTATTTGCCAAAAATATCTCTTTTGTACTCAATTGATGCCATTAAATCTAGAATTGGTCGATGAGGTTCCTCTGCCACTTGTGCATTTGCTGCCTGAAAATACTCAATACTGTAACTTGTAATTAGAATGAGGATAGATAAGGCATGCTCAAATCATGTTTGTTTCTTGATTTTGTGTTTGAAATTTAAAAACAATCTTCCATTGTCTGCTTGGAAATGTTGGAAAGAGTTCAACACCAATTGGCTAATATTGAGATGCTCTGCCACATGTTTTAAGTATCCACTGTTGTCCAATGTGCTTATTGTGCTCTTTTCCATTCCTTGCCCAGAATTGGATGCAAGACTTATCTTTGTGCACTTGTATGCAATCACCATCAAACTCGTACTCAGCAGTAATTTCTTTCCCTTTCATAGATTCCCAAGTAGCGTCAATAGAATTCATTTGCTTGAAGTGTTGACACTTGATCGGCTTGCCTACAACAAGATCCTGGCACAAATATCGAACAGAATGATTGTGTAGATGTAAGCAAACATTATTTAAATCTATACACGATGCCATCATGTCCCAAGCGTCAGGGTGGATCTCATCAAGAATAGAATTTTCTCCCAACTCAATCCTGATATCCGTTATAATAATGCGCAAAACCCAATTCATCTCCCCAACAGTAGTCTTCTAAATAAGATCCCTTAAAATAGAACCCTTTGCTTCCCTGGTAGTGGAGATGGTAAGGCAATCTAAGAGAGAATTAAATGCAGGATTGGAAAGATCCATGCATGGTCTATGTTGTTTTTCTTTTGCCATAACCTTAGTATATAATTAAACGCCCTGCAGTTCAAGCCAGGAAAAATTATTTCTGTATAATGATGATGTAGATTGCCAAGCTCGGATTCTTGTCCTTTCGCAGGGAATTCAGTTCCCAGCTCGTGTTGGACATGTTGAGTATGGTTCCTCCCTTGGTGGCTTGGCGCTTGGTGCTCAGACTGTCAATACCTTTGTTGATTGGTTGTGAGTTGTAATAATCTGATACAGAGACAGCACACCTGTAACAAAATTTAAAACAAAGGAACCTTACCCATGGAATCCTGACTTCGGGCATTTGGGCTTCGGGTGAAATGAGAAGTCACAAGTTGAAATCACTCGGTGATCAAATCTTTCGAAGTGGAACCTGGCGCTCGGAACGGTGAGAAAAACGGAAATTGGTGAAAGTTTAAACATCAGGGATATTTGAAGACCCGAATTATCCGACTTGCGTTGATCAGGGTGAAATATGGACAGTCGAATGATGTTCAGAAACAAAAAGAAGTCATCACTCCTCTAGCAGTTTCCAGTAGAAGTGACAATGGAGTAACATCAGAAGCAAACGGTCCTAGACCTCTTCATTACTTTCTCCACTAAGAATTGCAGCTCAGACTATAGCACCATAAGCAAAGTTTCACCAGGGTTGATACACTTACAAAGCTCCTTTCCATTAAAGAAATCCTGTAACAATTATTGCACCTTGGGGAAACGGGTAGATCCTCTCCCAAGCACGACATCATATACAATGATCTTATCCATCTTGGCTTCCCTCAAACACTTCTTAATAGGTTGTTCTGAACCTCCTACGCCTGGGCACCAATGAACTTAGTCGACGCGTAGAGTATGAACAACGCCCTTTGTAGACTCTCTTCCTCTTGCCTTGTGGCTATAGTGCTTGTTCACCAGTGCTGGCTTGCGGAATGGTTGCATTCGATGCTTAGACACTGGCTTTATTCGGCGCTTGACTCTTGCTTTATTCAGCGTTGTCGATGCTTGGACAGATGGTGCGTTAGAATTATATTTTAAAACCCATGGGAATTATCCCACATCCAGCAATAGAAGTGACTTTGCATTTCTTATATACATCTGTGTAAATAAATGTTATTGACACATAGTTCACCTCTTTTAGTCCCCTCTCGTGAGTTCCTCCTCCATGCGACTTGATGCATGGAGCTTGGGCACTCGGTCTCGGCTGACTTGTCATGTGTTGTGAGTTCGGCTGGATAGCATGGAGATTGGATTGGAAGAGTAGATGGACCAATAAAGTTTTATATAAAAGTATTTGATGCATAGGTTTGGCTCATTTTAATTTATTTTAATTTATTTTTAAGAAACTTTAAAGTAATAAAATATTAATTTAAAATTATATAAAATAATATAATTTACATATAAAGAATTTGTAGTTTGGTTTTTATAACTTGGCACTTTTAGATCTATTTCAAAAATCAAGGAATTGCGAACTAAGACAGATAGGAGACCTTGGAAAACTTTAAATCTTTGAGATTTTGGCAAATTGTGCTGCAAGGATTTGATATTTTGACGGTAGAGAAGTTTGGCAAAAATGAAATAAGGTTTAGATTTTTATAGCGGCTAAAAAGTTTATGCCAGACGATACAATGATTTAAATCTAGCGCAACTTGACAAAAAAATTTGTCAAGGGACACAAATTTTGGATATTTCAACATTTGTTCTAACATAGGCTCCATCTAGGGATGGTGCTTTCCTGCAAAGCACCAAGACCAGTAGACTATGTGCCTTCATCTATTGGGCGACCTGAAATCAACCCTGTCAAACCTTGAACCCTGTCATTTTACCTGCGCCTGTTCTGAAACCAAAACTGCTTATTCTCTGCAACTGAAAAGGTTTTGCACAAGTTCCTCCATTGGGATATGGAGTCATTATGCTTAGAAACTGAGCCATATTGGATGCCAAATTGAGAAGCAAATAATTGAACTGAAATAAAACGCTGAACTAGAAGGCTGAAATGAAATGTTGATTTGGACAACTTATTTATATACATTGGCCCTACACTAATCAGGCGAAATTTCATTGATCGAGTAATATGAAATTTCCAATGGAGCCATGCAAATAGTGGATTACTTAACATACCTTGCTTGCTGCTAAATGAAGGAATGAAAAGATAATAATTTTTTTGTAGTAAAGAATGAATAGGTAGCTTGCGCTTACTGCTGAAGTTTGTTGCGCACAAAACATTGCAACATTTTGGACCTCTTGAAGAAAATACACCAACCAAACAGCCACTAGATCTTGAAAAGATAAGGAATTTTCAAAGTCAACTGATACCTCTTCCTGTTGGCCAAGCTGTATGAAATTCCTTTGCACACTTTCTCCATTGTTGTGAGTTCGGCTGGATAGCATGGAGATTGGATTGGAAGAGTAGATGGACCAATAAAGTTTTATATAAAAGTATTTGATGCATAGGTTTGGCTCATTTTAATTTATTTTTAAGAAACTTTAAAATAATAAAATATTAATTTAAAATTATATAAAATAATATAATTTACATATAAAGAATTTGTAGTTTGGTTTTATAACTTGGCACTTTTAGATCTATTTCAAAAATCAAGGAATTGCGAACTAAGACAGATAGGAGACCTTGGAAAACTTTAAATCTTTGAGATTTTGGCAAATTGTGCTGCAAGGATTTGATATTTTGACGGTAGAGAAGTTTGGCAAAAATGAAATAAGGTTTAGATTTTTATAGCGGCTAAAAAGTTTATGCCAGACGATACAATGATTTAAATCTAGCGCAACTTGACAAAAAAATTTGTCAAGGGACACAAATTTTGGATATTTCAACATTTGTTCTAACATAGGCTCCATCTAGGGATGGTGCTTTCCTGCAAAGCACCAAGACCAGTAGACTATGTGCCTTCATCTATTGGGCGACCTGAAATCAACCCTGTCAAACCTTGAACCCTGTCATTTTACCTGCGCCTGTTCTGAAACCAAAACTGCTTATTCTCTGCAACTGAAAAGGTTTTGCACAAGTTCCTCCATTGGGATATGGAGTCATTATGCTTAGAAACTGAGCCATATTGGATGCCAAATTGAGAAGCAAATAATTGAACTGAAATAAAACGCTGAACTAGAAGGCTGAAATGAAATGTTGATTTGGACAACTTATTTATATACATTGGCCCTACACTAATCAGGCGAAATTTCATTGATCGAGTAATATGAAATTTCCAATGGAGCCATGCAAATAGTGGATTACTTAACATACCTTGCTTGCTGCTAAATGAAGGAATGAAAAGATAATAATTTTTTTGTAGTAAAGAATGAATAGGTAGCTTGCGCTTACTGCTGAAGTTTGTTGCGCACAAAACATTGCAACATTTTGGACCTCTTGAAGAAAATACACCAACCAAACAGCCACTAGATCTTGAAAAGATAAGGAATTTTCAAAGTCAACTGATACCTCTTCCTGTTGGCCAAGCTGTATGAAATTCCTTTGCACACTTTCTCCATTGTTGATCTTTTATTTTTTTGGTGCAAGAATGTAACATTGAGGCTCACTAGTCTTCTTCTCATCAGTTGCTAAACAGGAAGGAGAGATCAAGTGCTCCAGTAACCCCTCCTTCTATCCTTCATCCATTGTCCAAGAATCTTCTTGATAGTTGTCATACACAGGCTAATTGTTTTTACGATGTTGTTGATTGGTTTCCAGATGAACAAAATCTCCTTGTTGTTCATCATCTTCAGGATCACCTTCATCATATTCATAGAATATTGGAGGAAAATTGTTGTAAGTTTCCATGCATGCTGGGAAAGAAAACTGCTCTTCTTCATCCTCTGGATACTCATCATAACCGGGTTGCTCATAAAAAAATTATGAACCTTGACTTTCAAAAATCGTTGTTTTGTGATGCTCTGGCAATAATGACTGAATATTGACAGCTTGGTCTTCATAAGGATTTACAACAGTGATTAAATCTGAGACAATTTCAGTTACATTTGAATTATTCCAATCCTCACAATCATCTTGAAGCTCTTCCTGAAATTATTTTCACAATAGCAAGATGACCATGTTCTGATCCAACAAATGATGATTTTATATGGTCTTCAATAAGTTGTTGATCTTCACGAAGATCTACATCAACAATTCCATCATCGTGTTGTTCAATAAAATTATCTTCAACATTATCAATGTTACCGAAATCATCCTGAAATTCATTTTATTGGAAAGAAGAACTAAAGGTAGAATCGTGTATGAATGCATTTGAAACTAGCACTTCATAAGAAAATGCATTTTTATCTTCGTTTCTGCAACAAACCTAATATTGATTTGTTTGAAAGCCTTCTGACATTTCCTTCTCATCTTTATGCAACTTGGCTTGATCTTCTTCTTGAATATGATCACAAGTGTTATTATGCTCTGATTCTTCGTCAACAAATCCTCTCCCATGACGATCATTCTTCATCAACTTGTTGTGATAATGTTATATTGCAGCAAGTTTCTAAAATGAGCTTTGATGGATATACTCTTTTGCAATATTTATTAAAAGAAACATGAAATTATTTTAACGATGTAATGTTGGAAGGAGGAAGAGACTTGTACCAAACACGAGCATCTCCTCCCAGACTAAACATGAATATTTTCATCAAAACATCTTCATGATGAATATCCAATTTATTCATAAGCTTATGAAACTCAAACAAGTGTTCAACAGGATTGTCGTCTTTCCTTTCGTTAAAATATGGAATATAATATCCACATTCTTTAATATTAGGGATAGAATTCGGAAAACCAAAAACATTTGTAAAATTCAAAGGAGCAAACCTCGCAGTAATCCGAGCAGCGAAAGAACTTGACATCTTGAAACCAGTGGAGTTGCCAGTGAAACATGTGGAGTCTTCGACCCAAGGAGTCGCCAGGTGAATGATCACAACCAATTGAATGTTTATCCCTTGTTCGCCATCAAGGAATAGATCTAAGCTTTTGTCATACCCCAGGGAAGATAGAGACCTTCAAAATTGTCCCCGGCAACGGCGCCAGAAAATGTTGTCGCAAGAGTTGACTCTAGGTTGTAATAGAGTCAAACCTTAGCACATTTTGAATAAAATAATAATTGTTGATTGATCAGGTTTTCGGAGGATTCTAGAACTAGGTATGAATGAACCTTTCAATCATTACAAATTAGAAATAAAGAAGCATGACCTCGTCTGCTAAATCCTTTAGATCATAAGCATGGATAGAGGATGTGGGAAAACAAAACTAAAAATGAAGAACCAGGTATCCAATTCTGACAAATCTGGTCTTCCTTTCAGTAGAAGAATGACAATGATTTCAAATATTTGGACATAGGTCTTGTCTCACTCATAGCAAGACAGAGGAAAAAATATGAACAAACAAAACTTGTAAATTAGGCAAAACAATTAAGATTTAGGTCTTATTTTGCTCATAGCAAAACAGAGGAAAAAATGCACTTGAAGGAATGTTTTTAATTAGCCACAACAGAAGTTTCATTGAATTGTAACCTCTACAAGCTGAATAAATGAATGAGCCGAAGAAAGAAGATTAATGACAACATGAGAAATAGAACACAAGGATAGTTCTCCAAGTAACGACATTTCAAATTCATTTTGCATGTCTTTTGCAAATTTCTGGCTTAACCTGTCATCATCACTACCAAAAATAATATAATCAACATAAACTTCAATTAATAAAATATTGCCTTGACTTACCTTGATGTAGAGGTTGTTGTCTGCACTTCCTTTTCTGAACCCTGCCTGCTGCAGATACTTATCCAGTCTGGAGTACCATGCTCTAGGAGCCTGTTTAGACCATAGAAGGCCTTCTTTAATTTACACACATAGTCTGTGTTCTCTGACAACTGAAATCCTTCTGGTTGTTCAATGTAGACTTCTTCTTCAAGTTCCCCATTCAGAAAAGCTGATTTTACGTCCATCTGATATACTTT
>ML783941.1:200707-224635 GCA_009831015.1 Picea engelmannii | reverse complement strand
ATTTTCCCTAACAAATTCACTTTCCTTCATCTCATTATTCTGCAATTAAGCATGGGTTCTCTTACTCCACAAAGCGTCTTCCCGTGAGGGCTTTCACCATAAGGGGACCACTTTGGAGTTCATCCATATTTACTTCTTATCAACCATGAAAAAACAATAATGAGTCATATTTACATCAAACTATATTGGGTCCATTACCTAAACCTTTGTGCTATGGGGTTTTTTCAAGGGTTGACATCAATGACAACCAACCTTAATCAACAGGTTCCTCCCTTGGTGGCTTGGCGCTTGGTGTTCAGACTGTCAATACCTTTTTTGATGCATCGTGGGCTGTAATAATCTGATACAGAGATAGTGCATTGTTACACATTATTTTGGTCACTCTACTGATGACCCTATAGGCATGTGTTCAGGCTCTCAAAACAATCTTTTACATGAGGAAAATGATTAATTTCTTCCCCTACAAGGCATATTTTTAGAATGACGTTGTAGGCTGACAGTGGTACACAGTGCGGAAATCCTTGATTTCTACAGGCTGCTCTATGCCTGGCTCGTGGGATTTTCGCATGCTGCTATGTAGGCAGGGTGCGACGGCATTTGAAGCTAAGAAAAGGAAGAAGTTTCTAGAAGGAGAATCTTCTAGAATGTGAGGTGGTGTTCGTGTGGTTATGATCTTACTATATTCTCTGATTTGGTGGGATCATCCTCATCCTTGTAACCACTTCACCTTCTCCTATATAATGATGGGTTTCTCATGGAAAAGGTTAAGCAAGATTGAGCAAAAATTTGTTGAAATAACAGGTTGAATACTGTTGAAGAATCATGATACAACTGATGTTTGTGGCCTCTATTTTTCCATCAAGATTTTGTGGACCATCTTCATACAAATTCAGAGCAAGGGTATGTGTGCGTTGGAACAAAGGACCACCAAAAGGGAACTTGTGACATCAAGGAAATTTGGTTGTATCTTCCACTTTTACTTAATATGATACGGTGACATGTTTATTTCCCATAAAATCATTAGCGTTTTATTACATGACTCCTTGATCACATGTTTAGGCTTCCATTGAATCTACAATTGTTGCTTTCAATTTGGTTGGTTTGTGTCATTGCAGATATGATCTCACAAGGGCACCGGAGCGAAGCAGGGACAACAGAGATATAAGGAAGCGATATCTAAAGGTATGTCATCTATTCCTTCTTTGGTAGTAAATTCAATGGTAACAGCTTAGGGAAAGTATCATGTCTTGTCTTGTTTTGTTCTAGATCCAGATGGATCTAAGGAGATTAGTTTATGTCCACATTCACCGATTTACCCAATAACACGCACCTATAACAAAATTTAAAATAGAGGAACCTTACCCATGTAACCCTGACTTCGGGCCTTCGGGTGAAATGAGAAGTCGCAATTTGAAATCACCCAATGTTCAAATCTTTCGAAGTGGAACCTGGCGCTTAGAATGGTGAGTAAAATGGAAATTGGTGAAAAGTTAAACATAGGGGATGTTTGAAGACCCAAATTATCTTACTTGCATTGATCAGGGTGAAATATGGACAGTCGGATGATGTTCAAAAACAAAAATCAATCATCACTCCTCCAACAGTTTCCAGTCGAAGTGACAGTGTAGTAACATCAGAAGCAAACGGTCATGGACCTCTTCATTACTTTCTCCATTAAGAATTGCAGCTCAGACTATAGCACCATAAGCAAAGTTTCACTAGGGTTGATACACTTACAAAGCTCCTTTCCATTAAAGAAATCATGTAACAATTATTGCACCTTGGGGAAACGAGTACATCCTCTCCCAAGCACGACATCATATACAATGATCTTATCCATCTTGGCATCCCTCAAACACTTCTTAACAGGTTGTTCTGAACCTCCTACGACTGGGCACCAATGAACTTAGTCCGCACGTGGAGTATGCACAACGCCCTTTGTAAACTCTCTTCCAATTACCTTGTGGCTATAGTGCTTGGTCACCAGCGCTGGCTTACGGAATGGTTGCATTCGATGCTTGAACACTAGCTTTATTCGTCGCTTGACACCTACTTTATTCGGTGTTGTCGATGCTTAGACAGATGGTGCGTTAGAATTATATTTTAAAACCCATGGGAATTATCCCACACGCAACAATAGAAGTGACTGTAAATTTGTTATATGCATCTGTGTGAATAGATGTTATCGACGCGTAGTGCACCCCTTTTGGGCCCTCTCGTGAGCTCCTCCTCCTTGTGACTTGATGTGGGGGGCTTGGTCACTCGGTCTCAGCTGACTTGTGTTTTGTTGTGACTTTGGCTGGATAGCTTGGAGATTGGATGGGAAGGGTAGTTGGCCCAATAATTTTTTATATAAAAATATTTGGTGCATAGGTTTGGCTAAATAAACATTTTTTCTCTTTTTACCAAACTTTAAAATAATAAAATATTAATTTTAAATTATATAAATAATTTTAAAATAACATAATTTACATATAAATAATTGTAGTTTGGTTTTATAACTTGGCACTTTTAGACCTATTTCGAAAATCAAGGAATTGCGAACTAAGACAGATAGGATACCTTGGAAAACTTTAAAGCTTTGAGATTTTGGCAAATTGTGACTCAAGGATTTGAGATTTTGATGGTAGAGAAGCTTGGAGAAAATGGCGAAAGGTTTAGAGTTTTATTATGGCTAAAATGTTTATGCCAGGAGACACAAGGATTTAAAGCTAGCGCAACTTGACAAATAAATTTGGGAAGGGACACAAATTTTGGATATTTTAACATTTGTTCTAACAGAATGTATGCCAAAAAATTACTTCAACAAAACTAAACTTCGAAGTAGTGGTCTAGAACAAAGAAGACATCCGTCGGAAATTCATACGACGATGGAGACAAGGACCCTACTAATAAAACATTGGAAAAGTCTCATATCGTTCATACTTCCATAACAAGAAAAAGAGAAACTAAAAAAACGAGACAAGACGTACCTGAAATTGAAGAAAGTCCCAAAGCCATGGTAGTAGATGATGTAATAGAGGAACCCGGTTGATTGGAGAAAACATTGATGTAAACCAAGGTGATTGTTGAAGAATTGGCTTCCCAAGAGCTATAAATCTTTGAAGAGAGGTATGTTACATTACACCATGCGGCCTACCACAAAGTTCTAAGAAATTGTTAATAGAAAAAGTAAACATTGAAAATAAAAACGTTATAGAGAAATGGAAGTCATAAATTGATTTTCATGGGGTTCCACCCTCGAAAATCATGCAATTTCCTAATGCAACTGGAGAAGCATTGAAGGAGCCCATTTTTGACATAGAAAAAGAATTTAAAAAAAAAAAGAGAGAGAGAATAAATAAATTAGATAAATCTATTATCCAAAACCTTTATTTGTTGATCTTATTACTGCAATACAGCCAATACTCAGTCTTGAAGATGTCTCGAAGACGAGTTCTAGATTAAAGAGTTCATCTAGTTTACTAATGGTTGTAAGGAAATACATTAAAGACGATATCAAGAAAACAATAGACTTAATCCTTGAAATTTGGGAATTAGCACAAAGCTCAACTACTTTGTCAACAAGGGTTTTTCACTTTAAGGAGTATCTCCAGAAAGATTTAGAAAATGATGAAGGATTCTATAAGGAAGTAGTGGAAACATTTGCAGCGAAGGTTTCAATTTTGACTGAGACACACTAAAGAGAACAAAACCTTTCCTCCAAGGTTTGCATGAAACAGATGAATGCTTGTTGGCTAAAAAGAATCAAATGTCTAAGAGAATTGTTTTATGAGTGTGATACTATTAACATTAAAAGGGGTGACATATTCTTGGAACTTGTTGATTTGACCAAAGAGTTAAATGGACCAGATTCAATAATGGATACAATACTTTTGTTAAGGGAGAAAATATTAGAACAATTGGAAGCATTAAAAATTGCATGGGCTAATGAATTTAGTGATTCGTTTGAGTTCTCTGGAGAATAAATTGAAAGGTGGATTGTCTGGTATGTAAATAAGAATGACGAAATTGAGGACATGATCCATCAATTAAGTATTGATTTGAGAGAATCAGAGAACAAGTTATTCAAAACTAAGACCAAGCATGAAATAACGGTTGCTCCAATGAGGGAGTATATAGAACAATGGTTAACAAGTCCTTAGTTAAGATAAACATGATAAATCAGCAAGAAGTAGTTACATCAGGTATGCCACCTCCAACACAACAGCAACAGTATACAAAAGACACCACGACAAGCAAATGATGGTTTGGAATTTCCATCACAGTAAGTCGAGTAGTCACCCTATTCTTGCCTTCACCATTTTTCTTCCCTAATCAATTTTCATTTTTCCTTTTTTGTTCTTAGAATCTGTGAAACCAAAGGCTGAACCCTGACTATTTTATTTTTTCTTCCAAGTCTCTCTTCATTTTATGGTTTGCGGGAGCACCATCCTAGTCATCTTTGAAGGACAAAGGTAATTTAATTTTATTGTAACCCTAGACATTATTGTTTATTTTATAAAGAAATCTATTTTTTTTTAGGTTCCCAAAGAACTATTTGGGACATAACATTACGGATCTATATAATCCAGGTTGATATCGGTGGCCACCCACCTATTCCAACTTTATCAAAACAGTCTTCTGGAAATTTACTATTTTTAGCATGATTTCGGTTCCTAAACTTCTGGGGCCATTTTGAGGGCCTAAATGAAGTTTTTTTGGGATCAAGAACCTCAATGATAGCCCAAGGCTTTGAATGAGATTCCAAAATGAATCTCCTTGAATATACTTTTCCAACGATCTATTGTGCACCCCAAACGAAGATCGTATGCCAAAGTTATGCCACCGAGAACTAGATACATCAAACTACTCAAAACGGGATCCACAAAACTTTTTTCTTTTCATATTCTGAGGTTAGGCTTTTGGACTTTCTTTATGTTAAAAAGGCCTTTAGAGCCCCATTTCAATCCATCTTCTTGTGAATGTGACTAGGCGTCACGATCCAGGAGCATCATATAAATCCCAAGTGCATGCCTAAAACCAAGGAGACAGTTGGACGCGCAGATGCAATTAAATACGTTTTTGTGAAAACTCTGTGAATTTCAAAATCTGAAACATGAATGTAATGGATGGGAGGAAAGTGTAGTTGTATTTATGCCTCAAAGATCCAAACTGATTTTGGAGCGTATGTTCCTATCTGCCGGATGTAATAGGAATTTATGTATGTTTAATTCAAGTAGGTAGATTTAAATGATAGATTAGACAGTTTAGAGTTCGGGAGGGAAAACAGATGATAGACACCCTCACCCTTGTATCATTGTATTATTATTCAGAATTCGTAGGTTGTAGAGCTGTGCAGAGGAGAACAGAGAATTTAAGCATTCTAGTTGTTGTTATTTACCATGTATAGGAGCACTGGAATTAATAAAAGAAATATTTGATTCCAATCTATCTGTTTGCTATGGTTGTTGGAACCACCTGTTAAATGGTATGTTGCAGGCTAGTTATATTCTCTGTGTGCATTTTATTTCAATGAAATTTGTGTGTGTGTGCTCTAGAATTCTATGTTGAATGTTTGAATTCTGGGAAAGGGGAGAATGAGTTTCAGTTGTTTTCTTTCTGAGAACTCCTGCAAAGAGTGCAGTGGAGGGTCCACAAGGAGTGCGTCAACCAGGCTATGAGTTTCATCTCAGAACTCTCAGAGGAGATTCAAATCGTGTTTTTATAGGCTGAAGTGCAAGGTTAGCTCAGAATCATGCAAGGTGTGCGTAGGTTGAGTGAGGTCTAGGATTTTACCAACTCAAGAGGGAGATTGAGAGACTGTTGTCGCAAGAGGTGCACAGAGTCGAAGACCCAAATACCCAGAGGTTATTTGAAAATTTCCGCAAGGAGTGCGTGCAGGGACCCTTTTGGAAACCTTGAGTTCGCAAGTGAAATCTCGGAAGGGATAGAACCTATGAAGTGTTCAAAGGGAGGCGGAGGTTGAAATTGTCTCACCGAAGTCAAGTTCAGGAGGGAGGACGCCAAGTCATTTGGCCAGAAGTCCAATTGAAATGGACGGTCTGAATTATTCATGGAGAACTCACGATATCACGAGGACAGTAGGATTTGCAGGAGTTGCAAGGTGGTTAGAGGCCAAAGAAACCCATCACCCAGGAGTCGCAAAGTGCCGAAGTTTCGAGAGCCATTAGATCTGATAGACCAATGGAGGGATTAAGACTAAGAGTCTTTCAACACCCATAAGCTTAGGAGGAGTAGTGACCGTTAGATCCGGATCAACGAGGATCGTTGATCTCATATGTGAATTCGCCATATCGAGGATCGAGAAGTGGAGTAGTTCAAGGTTTGACTCGAGAGTTTTGAACTCCTGGGTTGTGAAATCTCAATACAGCCAGGACCGTTGGATCAAGGGAAGAACACAGTCGTCGATATCGTCGAAGGCACGATTTCAGAGTCAGGGATTTGTAGAGGGAGAGGAACGGTTGTTTGTTGTTCTTTGAAAGTTGTGAAATTAAAACACTTGTGCGAACAAGTGGCAAGGACCCACTCTGTAAGCGGAGTAAACAGAGGTGATAGGTGGCAAGCGCCCGTCACTTTCGGTGGATTCAACCTTCGTTGACATATCGCGTTTCGGGGATTCGCAAGTAAAGAGCACAAGAGTTTGGCACTCCAACTCGCGAAGTCGTGAGTTGCGAAAGGTGCTCACGTTAAGGCTTGGTGCTGGTCATATTGGAAAAGGGGTTGAAGAGGGGGCTTACACCTTAATCCCAGTCGCAATTTTGTGTTTCAGCTATTGCCAAGGGTTGTGGCATTGGATTCGAAGTGCCCAACTCGAGAGACCCAAAATCCTTTGCGGGCTTAAACAAGGATTTCAGTTAACCCTTGTCGTGGTTTAGAGAAGATCCTGCGCGGATCTCGGCCTGAGGGAAAGAGGTCTACACCAGTTGTGGTATCAGAGCACAGAAACCTTCTTTGCTTTCTATAGCAGAGAAAAATTATAGCCATGTCGCTGAGAAGAAGAGACAAGCCCATACCTGATCCAGCAATGGAGCGAGAGATGCGAGAATTACATGCCAGGATTGATGCCATGGAGACAGCACAGAGATGAACAGTTGACGTTGGGGATATCAGCGAAGCTGAAAGTGAAAATGAAGCTGAAAAACAAGGAGAAGAAGTTATAGACGAAGATGTTGCAGAAGAAAACTTATCCAGGGTTGTTACAAGGATAGGTGCCAAGGAAAAAATGGACATTCCCATGTACGAGGGAAACCTGGACGTTGAAGAGCTTCTAGACTGGATTAGAGCTCTAGACAAACACTTCGACTATGAGGATGTCGAGGAAGAAAAGAAATTCAAACATGTCGTTACTAGACTTAAAGGGCATGCAGCACTATGGTGGGATGAACTGTAGGCTGACAGACGTTGCAAAGGCAAGCATAAAATCAAGAGCTGGGATACAACAATTGAAAAAATGAAATCCAAGTTTATATGCAGGGATTATCAAATAAATATGTTTCGGAGGATGCGGAATTTGAGACAGAAGTTGATGTTAGTGAAAGAATACATTGAAGAGTTCTATAGGATAAACATCAGAGAAGGTCATCGGGAAAGTGATGATGAGAAAGTTTCCAGATATATGAATGGTCTATGATATGACATTCAAGACGAGATGAGTATGATGACCATCCGAACCATAAAATATGCTTATCAGATGGTTCTAAAAGATGAAGAGAAGATGAGCCGAAAGAAAGGTCAAAGAGGCCGAGGTAGAAGTCAAAGCAGAGGCAAGACAAATGCTCGGGACAGAACTCAGAAGCCTAAAGAAGAGGGGAAGAAACCTCAAAATCAATCTGAGAGAGGAGGAAGCTCACAGGGGAGGAAGTATACTAATAGAAACACTTTTCCTCGAGCCAGAGGAAGAGGAAGAGGCAGAGAAGGTGAAGTGAAATGCTTTGTCTGTGGAAAAATCGGACATAAATCCTATGAGTGTCCATATAGGAAGAAAGATGGTGATGAAACTCACATTGCCGAAGCTCAAGGACGAAATGTTGAGGCAGAGGAAGCTGAGGGCGGAAGATCTTTGATGATGCAGAAAGTTCTCTTGAAATCGGAGAAGGAGCTAGAGAAGTACCCAGCCCAAAGAAACAGTATGTTTTGGACTGCTTGCAAGACCAAAGATAGGGTATGCAAGGTCATAGTGGACAATTGTAGCACAGATAATCTTGTATCTATGGAAATGGTAGAAAAGTTGGAGCTGGACACTGTTGAGCATCCAATCCCATACAAAGTTTCGTGGCTACAAAAAGGACATTAGGTAAAAGTCACTAAACAGTGTTTAGTTGAATTTAAAATAGGAGGATATAAAGATGAGATATTATGTGATGTCATTCCCATGGATGTTTGTCATCTATTGTTGGGTAGCACGTGGCAATATGACAGAAATGTGGTGCATGATGGGAGAAAGAACACGTACACTCTGGGGAAAAACGGTAGGACGCACATGTTGCTGCCAATTAAGGATAAAGAGCTGAAAACAGAGATGAGCAACATTGTACTTCTCATGAGTGGGAAGGAACTTCTTAAGGAAATCAAGAGGAAGGAAGAAACGCAATTCATTTTGGTTAGGAAGCCTAGAATTGTTTTGAACAATACTAGGATATATGATTTACAGGAAGAAATCCAGGAGTTGCTGGAAGAATTTGTTGATATAGTAGTGGACAAACTACCTTTTTCGTTGCCACCTATCAGGAGTATAAGCCATCATATCAATCTTATACCTGGGGCTAGTTTTCCGAACAAAGTAGCTTATAGGTTGACGCCGCAAGAGAATGAAGAAGTTAAGAGACGTGTCCAGGACTTAATGGACAAAGGATTGATTCGAGAGAGATTGATTCTATGCGATGTTCCAATAGTGCTCAGCCCAAGGAAGGAAAGTGGATGGAGAATGTGTACAGACTCAAGGGAAATCAAAAAAATTACCATCAGGTATAGGTTCCCATTGCCAAGGATGGATGACTTGATGGATTGCTTGAGTGGAGCAAAGTTTTTTTCAAAGATTGATTTGAAAAGAAGATACCATCAAATTAGAATGAGAGAAGGTGATGAATGGAAGATAGCATTGAAGACGAATGAAGGGCTATATGAATGGATTGTCATGCCATTTGGATTGATGAATGCACCCAGTACTTTCATGAGGTTGATGAATGAAATATTGAAGGATTTCATTGGTAAATCCATCATTGTATATCTTGATGATATATTAATTTTCAGAAAAAGTGAAGCAGAGCATTTGAAGCATTTAGATGTAATGATGAGAAGGTTACAGCAATAGAAATTGTTGATCAACATGAATAAATCGTCATTTATGAGGACAGAACTCATTTATTTGGGTTTTGTTATCTCTGCAAATGAATTGAAAATGGATCCGGAAAAGATAAAGGCGATTAAGGATTGGCCATCGTCGAAGAGCGTGTTTGAAGTTCAAAGCTTCCATGGTTTGGCTAGCTTCTACAGGAAATCCATCTAAAAATTCAATAGAATTAACGCACCGATGATGGATACGGTGAAAAAAAGACATAAATCTTTTGACTGGACGGAGGAAGAGGAGAAGAGCTTCAACCTGCTAAAGAAGAAGATCACTGAGCAACCAATTCTAGTTTTGCCAGATTTCAGCAAGACATTCCAGGTCAGGTGTGACGCGAGTGGATTTTCCATTGGAGTGGTCTTAAGCCAAGACAATAGGTCAGTCGCGTATTTCAGTGAAAAACGGAATGAAGCAAAGATTAAGTACTCCACGTATGACAAAGAATTCTATGCAGTCATACAAGCACTGAAGAAATGGAGGCATTATTTGGTTTTAAAAGAGTTTGTCTTGTATAGCGATAATAACGCTTTGCAATTCGTGACTCGACAGGAGAAGTTGAACCAAAAACATGCTAAATGATTTGAATACATGCAGAAATTTACTTTTGTGATTAAGCATATTTCTGGAACTGCTAACAAAGTTGTTGATGCTTTGAGCAGGAAATGTTTGCTTATGCAAGAATTTAGAGTTAAGACTTTGGGTTTTGATAACCTCAAAGAAATGCACAGGGATGATCCAGATTTCAAAGAGGCATATGAGGCGTCTGAGAATCCAATTCTTAGGGACAGAAGCCAATGGACCGAGTACATAATCCAGGATGGACTATTGTTCCGGGGAAATCAGCTATGTATTCTAAAATGCTCCATGAGGGAGAATTTGCTGAAGGAAAAGCACAGCGGGGGATTGGCCAGACACTTCGGCCATGACAAAACATTCTCAAAGTTGAATGACTCATATTGTTGGCCAGGGATGAGGACAGATTTGAAGAAATTTGTAGACAAGTGTAGAATTTGTTAGCACATGAAGGGAAAAAGGAAGAACGCAGGGTTATATCATCCATTACCCATACCAGAAAGGTCGTGGGACGCAGTGAGCATGGATTTCATATTAGGACTTCCAAGGACACAGAGGGGATATGATTCAATCTTTGTAATGGTAGACATATTTTCAAAGATGGCACATTTCATACCATGCCAGAAAACCAGTGACGCAACTCATATTGCGAACCTGTTTTTCAAGGAAGTCATCAGAATTCACGGCTTGCCAAGGAGTATCATTTATGATCGAGATACCAAGTTTGTAGGACATTTCTGGAGGACATTATGGAAGGAGTTGGGGATGAACTTGTCTTTTATCTCAGCGTATCATCCTCAGACGGATGGACAGACAGAGGTCATGAACAAGAGCTTGGGAGATTTGTTAAGGATCTTAGTGACTGAACACCACAATCAATGGGATCACATTCTGCCACAAGCGGAATTTGCTTACAATGATTCACTCAATAGAAGCACAGGGTGGAGTCCATTCCAAATTGTATATGGAATGCAGCCAAGGGGAGTCTTTGAATTGAAAGATTCAGAACAAGTTGAATTCAGGAGTGCTAGTGCAGAGGACTTTGCAGAGGGAATGAAGGAGCTTCATATCATAATCAAGGAGTGATTGCAGAGTTCAAGTCAAGAGTACAAGCATAGAGCAGATCAACACAGGCGAGAAATTCAATTTGAATTTGGTGATTTGATTCTTGCGCATTTGACGAAGGAAAGGTTCCCAAGGGGAACATACAACAAGCTGAAGATGAAGAAAATTGGACCATGCAAGGTCATAAGAAAATTTGGGGCAAATGCATATGAGATTGAATTACCCGATGGGGTCGGAATCTCACCAATATTCAATGCCACGGATTTGTACCCTTACAGAGTTGAAGAAGCAGGAGCAGAAGAGGAACAAGAAAATATTCAATGGATGAAACAAATGCCTGTAGCTAAAAAGCCACAAATGGAAAACATAATTGACAAGAGGATTAGCAGAAAAACCAGGAGAAAAGAGTATTTTGAATACTTGGTCAAGTGGAAAGGACATCCAGTTGAAGATGCAAGTTGGGAGGATGAAGTAGCAATTCAAAAGCATGGACAAACAGTGAAGGAAATCATGAATAGGAGTTCATGAAAATTTTCAAGTGAGGGAGTATGATGCAGGAGCATCGTATAAAGCCAAAGTACATGCCTAAAACCAAGGAGACAGTTGGATGCACAGATGCAATTAAATACATTTTTGTGAAAACGTTGTGAATTTCAAAATCTGAAACATTAATGTAATGGATGGGAGGAAAGTGCAGTTGCATTTATGCCTCGAAGACCCAAACTGATTTTGGAGCGTATGTTCCTATCCGTCGGATGTAATAGGCATTTATGTATGTTTAATGCAAGTAGGTAGATTTAAATGATAGATTAGACAGTTTAGAGTTCAGGAAGGAAAACGGATGATAGACACCCTCACCCTTGTATCATTGTATTATTATTCAGAATTCGTAAGTTGTAGAGTTGTGCAGAGGAGAACAGAGAAATTTATGCATTCTAGCTATTGTTATTTACTAGGTATAGGAGCAATGGAATTAATAGAAGAAATCTTTGATTCCAATCTATGTGTTTTCTATGGTTGTTGGAACCACCTGTTAAATGGTATGTTGCAGGCTAGTTATATTCCCTGTGTGCATTTTATTTCAATGAAATCTGTGTGTGTGTGCTCTAGAATTCTATGTTGAATGTTTGAATTCTGGGAAAGGGGAGAATGAATTTCAGTTGTTTCTCTTTCTGAGAACTCCTGCAAAGAGTGCAGTGGAGGGTCTGCAAGGAGTGCATCGGCCAAGCTATGAGTTTCATCTCAGAACTCTCAGAGGAGATTCAAATTGTGTTTTTATAGGCCGAAGTGCAAGGTTAGCTAAGAGTCATGCAAGGTGTACACAGGATGAGTGAGGTCTGGGATTTTACCAACTCAAGAGGGAGATTGAGAGACTACTTTTGCAAGAGGTGCACAGAGTCGAAGACCCAAATAACCAGAGGTTATTTGAAAATTTCCACAAGGAGTGCGTGCAGGGACCCTTTTGGAAGCCTTGAGTTCGCAAGTGAAATCTCAGAAGGGATAGAACCTTTGAACTGTTCAAAGGGAGGCAGAGGTTGAAATCATCTCACCAAATTCAAGTTCAGGAGGGAGGATGCCAAGTCATTTGGCCAGAAGTCCTTGAGGAGTTGAAATGGACGGTCTGAATTCTCCATGGAGAACTCACAATATCACGAGGAACGTATGATTTGCAGGAGTTGCAAGGTGGTTAGAGGCCAAAGAAACCCATCACCCAGGAGTCGCGAAGTGTCGAAGTTTCAAGAGCTGTTGGATCTAATAGACCAACAGAGGGATTAAGACTGAGAGTCTTTCAACACCCATAAGCTCAGGAGGAGTAGTGACCATTAGATCCGGATCAACGAGGACCATTGATCTCATATGTGAATTTTCCATATCGGGGATCGGGAAGTGGAGTAGTTCAAGGTTGGACTCGAGAGTTTCGAACTCCTGGGTTGCGAAATATCGATACATCCAGGGCCATTGGATTGAGGGAGGCACATAGCCGTCAATATCGTCAAAGGCATGATTTCGGAGTCGAGGATTTGTAGAGGGAGAGGAATGGTTGTTCGTTGTTCTCTCAAAGTTGCAAAATTTGAAGACTCGTGCAAACAGGTGGCAAGAATCCACTCTGTAATCGGAGTAAACATAGGTGATAGGTGGCGTGTGCCCATCGCTTTGGGTGGAGTCAACCTTCATTGACATATCACGTTTCGGGGATTCACAAGGAAAGAGAACAAGAGTTTGGCGCTCCAACTCGTGAAGTCGGGAGTTGCGAAAGTTTCTTGCGTTAGGGCTTGGCTGTGGTCATATTGGAAAAGGGGCTGAAGAGGGGACTTACACCTTAAACCCATTCACAATTTCGTGTTTCGGCTATTGCCAAGGGCTATGGCATTAGATTCGAAGTGCCCAACTCGAGAGACTCGAAACCCTTTGCGGGCTTAAACAAGGAGTTCAGTTAACCCTTGTCGTGGTTTAGAGAAGATCCTGCGTGGATCTTTCCCTGAGGGCAGTAGATCTGCAGCACGTCTCATCTCTTCTAAGAGATAAGCTGCCACCATTCTAGCGAGTCTTTCACTGTATTTTTACAGTCTTGTACATTTCACTCATTAATAGAAATTGTGTATTAATGTATCTCTGTGTTTATGGTTATATCTCTGATAAATATTTGTTATATTATTGGATATATGATATATCTCTGTACATGTTTTTATTATATCTCCGCTCTCATTTCGTGCCGAAAATAATCTGGATCAGTGGTATCAGAGCAAGCCTCTCTTGATCATTTTTTCAGTGCATATCCTCGTCGAGGTCAGAGTATAGCAAATTGGGTCTCGTGCTTCTCTCTCTTGAGAACAATCACTCTCACACACCCAAGAAACCCTCCATGGAAGAAGAAAAGAAAAACGACAAAGAAGGTGATTCTATTAATCTCTTGCTTAAGCAAGCTCTCATGCGACAGAGAAACGAAATGATGGAGAATTGTTTCCACATCCTTCAAAGCCTGTAGATAAAAACCGGTGTGTATTCATCAAGTGGCCACTTTGGAGGCACCTCGCCTTTCAAGGTACAAGTTAATTTTGATATTCCCATATTTGAAGCATAGATAGATGCAGATGCCCTAGAAAAATGGTTAAGTCTCCTAGAAGGTTATTTCTTTGTTCACAATTTTTTTGATAGGGAAAAGATCACCTTCGCACTCCTTATATCTCTCCCCTGTGTCAAACATTGGTGGGAAACTTACTGGGAGAAAAGTTCCATAGAGGATTCTGGAATATATGGGGTCGAGCCCACTTTGGATTTTTTTATGGATGCAATCAAGGAATAATATTACCCTACTGGTAACTATGATGACCAGTACATGAGATGGACCACGCTACGTCAAGAGAGGGGCCAAGCAGTGTCGAAGTTAACCAATGCCTTTCATACCTTGTGCACCAAGCTGGGTATTAAATATTCTGAGCAGCATTTGGTTCTGAAATACTATGGGGCTCTACACAGGTACATCCAAACTAAAATGGAGTTTATGAACATCTCATCGTTGGGAGTTGCTTATCGATATGCTGTCAAAATCATGCAAAAATTTAGGGACCAGAATAAACGGGAGTTCAGGTCTGCAAATCCACAACAACCCAAAGTATGATAAATACATCCCTAACAAACAAACTCCTGAAAACCAGTCCAAGCCACACAAAAAGAAGGGTCAGGGGAAGACAAAGAAGGACACTAGGAAGTGGTGTGATTTCCACAAAAGCCCCTGGCACAACACTGATGAATATCTCTCAAAAAAATCATTAGTGTTCATGATCAAAGACAAGGAGCTAAACCCTGATTTAGAATTTGATTCAGAATCTGATTCAGAAAATAATAAAAAAAGACAGATCATCGACGTAGACCCCACTGCTACTTTCGCGATCGCACAAGTTCAACCAGAAGAACTAACATATCTTGAAGAAGGGGAGCGCCTCTTTCATTCAAAAATGTGGGTGAAGGAGACCCCGTTGCATTTCACTGTTTGATCTAGGTCGATATTGGTGGCCACCCACCTTTTCCAACTCGCTCAAAATAGTTTTCTGACAATTTTGGCAATTTACTATTTTTAGCGGTTTTTAACTTCAAGAGCCATTTTGAGGGCCTAAATGAAGGTTTTTAGAGATCAAGATTCTCAATTATAGCCGAGGAATTTAATTGATCCCCCAAAATGAATCTTATCGACGATACCTTTCCAACGAGCTATTGTGCACCTAAAACGAAGATCGTATGTAAAATTTACCACCCCGGGAAGTTGATGTACTAACTTACCCAAACAGAGCCCACGTGACTTTTGGTGCTTCATCTCCTAGGGTTAGGTTTATGGATGTCTAGGGTTGTTTACATTCCTATTTTTTGTAAAAATGCCTTCAGGGCCTCATTGTAATCATCTTCTTGAGAATGAGCTCAGTCGTCGCATCTCTTCTAAGAGATAAGCAGACACCATTCCAGCAAGCTTGTTTTCCGCTGCATTTTACAGTTTCAGCTTATTTCCTTATTGAATAGAAAACCAGTTTTATTGTATCTCTGTTATTCTGTGTTAAGCATATTTTAATAATATGTATTCATTTTGTTATGCTCATAAAATCCAGATCAGTGGTATCAGAGCGGTCTGCTCCTTGTCGTCTTAATGCATGTCCCCAACGAGGTCAAGGTACAAAGAATTGGGTCTCGAGCTTGTTTCTCTTGAGGAAAAAAGCTCTCACACGCCCAAGCGACCTCTCATGGAAGGAGAAAACAAATATGGTGGGACAAGAGATCCTTTCAAAATGTTTCTTGAGGAATCCCTCACACAATAGAGGAACGAGATGATGGATAGTTTCCCGCAAATCCTTCGGTGGCTACCAACAGGTGACGCATCTTCCTCGAGTGGAGGCATCGCACCCTTCAAGGTACAAATAATCTTCGATATTCCTATATTTGAAGGCCAAATAGACACAGATGTTGTAGACAAGTGATTAAATCTACTAGAAAGGTATTTTTCTGTCCATAACTTTTCGAATCGAGAAAAGATTACTTTTTCACTCCTCAAAGTCATTCCCCATGTCAAAAATTGGTGGGAAACTTTCTGTGAGCAAAAGGAAACAGAGGAACCCTCATTATTTACAGTCGCGGCCACCTCAGAATCCTTCAAGGATGATATTAAGGAACAAAACTACCCTGTTGGAAGTTATGACGACTTGTATACCAAATGGACCACATTGCGGCAAGAAAGAGACCAAGCAGTGCCTGAGTTCACAAATATCTTCCATGCCTTGCGCACCAAGTTGGGTATCAAATATTTGGACCGACATATGGTTCTCAAGTATCGCAGTTCTCTGCATAGATACATCTATACCTAAATGGAATTTCTGGACAGCTCATCCTTGGTTGTGGCCTATTGATATGTCGTCAAAATCGAGCAGAAGCTCAAACAAAAGACGCGGCAATTTGGGCCTGGGAACCCCACACAGCAAAATCTAGGTAGGGGAAACCCCAACCCACAGAACAAAGGATAGAGCAAAGATGGATAGTATGAGGACAACCAGTCCAAGCCGCAAGCAAAGAAGGACATCGGAAAGACAAAGAAAGATATCAGGAAGTGGTGCCACTTCCATAAGAGCCCTTGGCATAACACTACTGACTGCCCCTCAAAGCAGTCACTGGTGGCCGAAGTGAAAGCCTATGAATCAGATGTGGGTTCTAACTCTGAGTCAGAACCATAAAGGGGAAGATAGATCATTGACGTGGAACCTAGTGCCACCGTTGCTACCACCAATCTCCAGCCCGGTGAACCAGACGATATAGAAGAAGGTGAGCGCATCTTCCATTCACAGATGTCGGTAAAAGGCACCACGTTGCACTTCATCATTGATAGCAGTATCCAAAAGAACCTCATCTCAGCAGACGTCATCAAGCGACTGGTTGTGCTGACAACGTCGCACCCACAACCCTACACCATTGGATGGCTCCACAAAGGAAGTGATCTTCGTGTCAGCCAACAGTGTCGCCTGTCGTACAGCATCAAGCCCTTCAAAGACAAGGTATTGTGTGATTTTTCTCCTCTCGAAGTTTGTAATTTTCTTTTGGGACAACCTTATTTATGGAAACATCATGTTGTATATGATTATAGGCCTCGTAGTGTTATTATTACTTTGAACAGGAAATTGTACAGGATACTTGAGGCAATCCCTCCTAGTGTTATTTCCTTGATCTTTGCCAAGCAATGCAGGAAGGTCATCTCTCAGACCAGGAAATTTTTCTTCTTCATGATTCGTTCTCAGAGTGAGCGAAAGAACACAGCGACCTCTAGGGCCTCCGCAACCGATCTCTCCACACAAAAGAAGCAAGTGGATAAGGTCGTGGAAGAATACTCAGATATATTCTCCTCTCCTACCGGGGAACCTCTGCACTATCAATTCAAGCATCCCATCGATCTGACCCTAGGCGCACCACTACCCAATGGGCCAGTCTATCGCCGCTCTCTATTAGAAAACGAGGACATCAAGAGGTATATCCAAGAACTGCTCCACAAGGGGCACATATGTCCCATCTCATCGCCTTGTGGGAGCCCAATCATGTTGTTCCAAAAGAAAAACGGGACCTTGCGACTCTGCATTGATTATTGGAACTTGAATAAAATCACAGTCTGAAACCGGTACTCGATTCCCCGATTCGATGACCTTTGTTAAGGTCCTAACCCACACATCGGTAGATCAATGTATTCGGATGTAATAAAGGTCAATATTAATAAGGCCTTTCAATAAAATAGAATAAGGCGGATGTAAGAAGACCTAATAGAAGCTTCTGCTTCTAGAAGGATCTTCCTCTAGATGCTTCTCTTAATAGACATATTTAGTATAAATAAGGGTCGAGGGTATGAAAACCCTAGCTTGGAGATTATTGTTGTTGTTCCTGAGTTTATGTTTTAAGGCTATAAAACATACCGTCAAGGCATCCGAAAATGATTTAAAGGAAAGATTTAGAATTTAAGAAATTAAAGAAAGGTCGGAGCAGATTCAGTTTCTCAATTGTCTCTGTCTCGCTTCCTATTGCTCTTGGATGCTAATTTCACGTTCAATAGCAGCCCATGATCGTTCTAGTTCAGCCCTATTGGTCGTTGTTTGTAAAATAGTATTATATAAACTTAGGGCAATGCTGGTTTGATCCTGAAGGCCCGATTCTACGTTAGGTTGTCTGCTATTAGGGACAGTCATGGATGATAAAGTTTTAAAGGTTTATAAAAAGGGATTTTAATCAATTGGTTACTTCATACTTCCAGAGATAATATCAATGAAAACAGTTTCAAAATCTATAACAGTAATGTAAAAGCACATTCAAGGCCGTTTCCTGGTTTTGTAACAATTTTGAAATTGTAAACAACGAAACACAATACAGGAAATATAAGGCTTTTATTGAGAAAGAATCTTATATTTCAATTAACAATGATGAAAGAAAAACAAGATTTCTAACAGAGTTAAATATTAAGGAACAGAAGGTTTTACAGGTCTTAAAATTACTAAAGTAATTTCAGAGGAAAGATTGTAATACGTTCAACATCCAAACCAATCTGAAATAATAAAATACAATGTATATAAATTCAAATTGATTCACTTGTTAGAAAAACACTTTAAAAGGAAAATTTAACAAAGCATGATAGACAGGGGAAGACACATAGTTACAAAGTTGCAGGATCCAGAATCTTGTTTGCGATTTATATTCCAATCAACTTCAAAACTGAAATTACAAAAAATGGTTATCTCCAAAATTTCTAAAGCCATTTCTCAGCCTTTTGAAACTATATTTATACATTTATATGGTAACTAACCAACTCCCTAAAATTACGGTTACATAAAATAATGTCAACCGCTTACAATTTCTTTCAAAATTCCAATAAATAAAAACATTTTAAAAGTTTTAAATTTACGTTGACAAACTTTCTTTCTCTGCCTCAACGCATTGAACACATTTTCCCAAAAATTTTACTAAGATCTTGGGAGCCTCAGGAATCTCATTTGCTTCTAAAGAGAAAAATCTTCTCTGTAAATCTGGCAACTGACTTTCTATCATTTTCTCTGTGAATTTCACTGTTTTCAACCTTAAACTTGAAGCTATCATCCACTTATTGATTTCTGTAATGTTGACCAATTTAATATTTGAAATTTATGCTTTCTTTTCTTCGAGCTCTTCTTTCGACTTCAGCTGATGCCTGGCAATGTTGATTTCGCCTAATAACCCAGAACAACCATCTGCCCCAATATTTAATGAATCTTTTTCAAAGAGATTAAAGATTCCTTGACAGTCTTCGTTAACTTCTTTTGTGATTCTTTTATATTTTTCCAATTTCGATTCCCAGACTTTTATCATTAATCTCCTTTTATTTGTTCAGAAACAGATAATTTCTGATTTTTTCCAATTTCATCTTTTAATGAAGAAGTTACTGCTTTCTGAAAAGTAGTCCTCGTTGCTTTTGCTTCTCTTTCTTTCTGGAACACCTGTTCCATGGACCTATTTGATTCCTGAAAATAGTTCTGGATTATTTCCAGATTACATAATACTTTTTGTTGTTCTTCTTCTATCTTTGCATATATCTCTGACGCTTGCGTCCTGAAATGCTCAATTTCAATTACCTGGTTAGCAATAGAAATAATCTTGTCTTGCAAAAGTTTATTTTCTTCTCCTAACTTTTGAACCTGCTCTTGAGTGACCTGTATCATGTGTTTTGCTTCATCCAAATTTTTATTCAACTTTTGGATTTCTTGCATATCTTTGAGTCTAGCTTGTTCTAGACCCTTCTGTATTCCCCAACCAATATTTCTTTCATTTTCCTTTAACTTGTTGTGTAACTGAATTATTTCTTGATCCTTCTGATCAAGCATAGTAGTTAGATTTCCCACAGAATATATATTAGTTGTTGTTGTAGCACCCATTGTGCCTGCTAACTCTATAGCAAACTCTCCTTCCTTAAGTTTCTTCCCATCTATAATAACTTTATGCTTCTTGATTGATCTTTCTCCTACAGGATGAATTTCCTGTTTCAAGACTGCTCTTCGTTTTTTGCTGAAAAAATAATCAGATGAGGGGATTTCATCTCTTGAAATCGGCTCCAGATCACAAACATATAGAACTCCTTCATGAGGGGTTATGAAAGTAGACTGTAGTGGAGTCAAAGTTGTGATAGGACTGCCAAGTTCCTTTGAAGCAGTTCCTCCAATCTTTTCTGGAATATCATCGAGAATTATTGGACTTGTTTCCAGGCCTTTTCCCTTTTCTGTTCCTGATTCTTTTATCTGAGAACCTTCTGTGTTTTGAGGAGGTATTTCAGGATTTTTCAACTTATCTCTGTCACTTGATTTATCCTGAGTATCAGTTTCAAAACCTGGAGGGGTTTCTTCCTGTTCTGGCAATGAAGTAGACATTTCACCTTGTAAAATCTTCGGCAGGCAGCTTCGCCTATGTCATTGAAAATATGCAAACCCCAGTTGTGAGTCAGGTGACAAGACCTGTACTCTATTCTGCACTTCCTCATAAGATTTAACATCTTTGAAAATATCATCAAAAACATAAACTTCATGTTCATAAGCTTTTAAATTACAATGTATATAATGCCGACTAATTATTTGATAAGGGTCGTGTTTTCTGTGCTTGATGTTTACTAGCTTAACTTCCTCCAGTGACTCGGCCTCCGCCTTAGTATGCCCTAAGTTTAATAAAGTAAGTTTCCCGATATGAACAGGAAAAGATGGCCATGCTTTTTTCTGAAGGGATTTTAATTCTAACCCAATACCACCCTTGGCTAACTGATAAGCCACCTCTCTGCATACCAATCTATCTGGTAAGAACTTCGGGAGTGCGTGAGGCGGAATGGAACAGCCATAAACCCTAACATAGGAAAAATGTTCCTCAATAAACCAGTCGGCAACCGATTTGAGGCTTTCTATGACTGTGTCAAAAATGCGAGAGGGTTCGCATCCAAAGAATATTTTGTGCAGAGGGATAATTACATAATGACAGACATCATAAAAAACATCTTTTGCATTTTCTTCCCAAAGAGTTGAGTGGTATTTATGAACAGGCTCTGGGCAAGAAACATTCCAACTCCAATTCATTAATGGGAAAGGAGTCATAAAAAAAATGGTATCCATAATATATGCAGACATATAAAAAGACATTGGTTGTTCTTATGACTTGGCTGCTTTGTAATTCACAACCTCTGATGTGAGGTTATCCGACAAAATTTTATACCAGTTAAAATTGCGTCCTTCTGAAACTTCCTCTAGGAATGGTGTCCAGTCTGCATGAAAGTGACAAGGATCCTTTCTCCCAAAAAGTCTACATAACATCATTGCTACATAAACCATATATTCGTTTAAGGAAGTTGTGGCATAAATCCCATGTAAATCAGCCCTAAACTTATTTTCATCCCTGGCCCATCCTTTAATCATGTCAGGGTATGTCTGACCTGCTTCAATACATTCTTTTCTTTGAAACTCGGCTAAAAACTGAGAATTAAAGGTATGTTTATAATTGGGTGAAAGCTTATACATTACTTGAATGTGCTCTGGCCTAAATGAGTCGATGACAGCTCCTTGCTCATTCAAAATGCTTCTTGTTGGGATATCCACTCTATCCAGAGCCCAGCAGATCATATCGGTATATGTTACCAACCTCGGGCGTGCGGCAACCTTATGAATCTCAGACTCAGCAATGTCTCGAAGATGATTTTCTGAATCAGAGTCTGCATATTTAAGCTCATCCTCCAGCTTTTCGGAAATTCCAGTCCACATTTTGACCGAGTGTACTCCGGATGCTGTAGTATCGGAGATAATATCACCTTCCGGTTGGTCTTCGTTCTTCTTCGGTGCTTTTTTGGGTGCCATAGCTCTGTGTTTAACTGGAAAACCTGTCACAGAGAATAGATGAAAAACTTAGCTATGAAAAGAAAATACAGACTTTCGATCGTTTAATTTGAATATATCTTACGTATAGTGAGAATTGTACATCTGTCACAAAATAAAAACTCGTAATGAAGAAAATATTTTTGGAGATATGCATTCAATGTCCGTACTTGGCTTTCTCTTCATTTTCAAATATAAAGAGAAACATACTAAATCAGAACACGAAGCATTAATGAACATTCAAAGAAAAATTAAAACGTTTTTTAATATGTTGATTAATTGAGATTCAATATTTACGGGATTTCGTTAATCGGAAAATCGGAAGTCGGGATTCCGGAGAATTTGATGACATGAATCGTGCTCTCATGAAATCGCGAAATGGCGATGACCCTTTTCTTTAAAACATGACTTAACTTATCTTAATCAACTTAGTAATCAAGATCAAGGCCAAAACAGATATGGTTTATTTCAAATGTGAAATATGAGTCGGGATTTTGGTGATCGGGATTTCGGGGAATAGGATGACAAGAAACACGCTTCTCATAAAATCGTGAATCCCAAAATCGTGATATAATTATTTAACTCTTAATCATTCTTAGCTGAGATTAGATTAATTCATATCTTTACTTAAGGATCAAATGTATCGCAAAATCGAGAAATCGGGAAACACAATGACAAGATTATATGATCTTGTGGAACCGTGAATCCCGATACCGCGACGTGATTAACTTAACTGTTAAACCCTTTTTCATTGAGAATTAAGCAATTTATGTTTTAATTAAGTCTTAAAGTATCGGGAAATCGGGGATCGGGGTTTCGCAATTTGCTTTGCATTAAAAATTTGTTTACATCAAACCCCGAATCCCGATTTCTTTAACGTTTGACTGAAAAACTCGCGAATTTGAAAATATACTCCTTTTAAATAATTTTTTGAAAAGTGTTGGAAAATCTATATATTTGTAAACCTTTGTCTGTTCTTTATTCAAAAACAAATAAAAATGTATCGCGAAATTCAGAAATGATGAAATTTTTCTTTGAGGAAAGCCGAAACCTTAAGAAATAAAAATCTAGACCTTATGAACGAAAAATTTAAGCTTTGTTTCAACAATTGTAACAGAGCGTTGCTCTATTGGAGGTTGACCCCTCGAAGAGGCCTGTGAACATTGCTTTCTGAATCTAAGTGATATTTCTATTGTTGTTCTTATATCATTTATGTGTTATTGTGGAGATTATGCTGGATATTTTACTGTTATTCTTCCATTTCTAGCATTTTATTTCTGTTCTGCATATTTTGTGTATCTGGTATCTTGCAAGTGGTATCAGAGCACTTTCCTTGGTAGAAATTGTGGGTAATTTTTTTTTCAGGGTAGAGACGTATTCCGGCGTCGTTAAGCCACAGAGATCTGTCGTTACACACATAAACCCGTGGTTGATGGATTCATACACGCAAGAAATACAAGTGGTTCTTAAGCACACATATGTTGGCCACCCTTGTAAGCCTTGTTGGTACCCCTTCGAGTGGTAGTGCATCAGACAACACCTGTGTACGGATCGACCTAGATTTCCTGAAGCCCTCTTTAGATAAACCTATCGGTCGTCGGACTGCTATAGTGTCACCGAGAACAACACTCGGGAAGATACTCTCTAGTACCTGGGTAGTCGGGTAGTACGGCTAAGGGTACGGTCTATCCTCCTTAGTTAGTGCCCTGAGATATTGGGCTGATTACTACTGTTAGACCCTGCACGTATATCAGAGAGCTATAGCACAGGGGAAACCCTTGTCTATAGAACCCTTGAATACCTAACCCTTGGGGAACATAAACATAAACAAATTAAACCGGCCAGATCTATTGTCGTGCAACTGTGTTCGGGTTGCCAAGTAAATACACATTTCTTTCTGGTTAAGAATTTGGGGATTTCAGCACTACAGCATTCTTCAGACCAAAGTATAACCCGCAGCTGTAAAAAAAAAAAAAAAAAGTCTGGAAATTTTTTCACCATTATTTGAGACCTATTCCATTAGATTCATCTCTTCTCCCTTATCACATTCATCCATATCAT
>ML783941.1:185897-197707 GCA_009831015.1 Picea engelmannii | reverse complement strand
AGAAGGGAAAATACAATGTCGTGGCGGATGCACTGTCCCGGAAATATGAAGACGAAGGATCCCTTTTTTCTCTTTCCTTCATTGTACCCGATTGGCTCCAAGTTGTGCGTCAGGAATGGCTTCAAGATCCCAAAAGTTCGCATCTGATCCAGCAACTGCAGAACAAGGCTCAGGCTCCCCCAGGGTACTCCTGGCTCCAGGATGAGCTTCGATACAAAGGCCTCTTGTATTTAAGTAAACAATCCAAGCTCAAATCCATCCACCACCACCATTATGACTGATTTATTCCCCGATTTGGGTAAGCCTGTAATAAAATCCATAGAGATATCCTTCCAAATAGCAGGGGGAATCATAAGCGGTTGGAGGGTGCCTGGAGATTTGACGGTTTCTCCCTTGTTGCGTTGACACACCTCACATTCAACAACAAACTTACGGATGTCCTATTTCATACCATCCCAGAAAAAAGAACGTTTGACTCGGGCATATGTTTTGGTGAACCCTGAGTGCCCCGCTGTGGGTGTAGCATGAAGCTCATAAAGTATCGCCTTTCCAAGCATGCTCATTTTTGCGCTCTTCACCACCCATTTACTGCATCCACGGTGGCTCAAATTTTCATGGACCAGGTCTTCAAGCTTCATGGCATGCCAAACTCGATTGTTTCTGATCGAGACCCAACTTTCACAAGCAATTTATGGCAAGAACTGTTTAAGCTACAAGGCACATAATTGCATCTCATCTCAGCTTATCATCCCCAGACAGATGGTCAAATGGAAGTTGTCAACAAGTGTTTGGAAACATATCTGAGGTGCTTTGCCTCTGAAAAACAACACCAGTGGGCTCAATGGTTACCCCTCACCGAATGGTGGTACAACACTACATACCATACAGCCACTCGCATGACTCCTTTTGAAGCGGTATATGGACAGAAGCCACCTTCAGTTCTCTCATACTTACCGGGTACCTCGAAGGTCCAGGCGGTTGACCAAACACTCACAGTCCAAGAGGATATCCTTCGTACCCTTAAAGAGAACTTGGTCATGGCACAGAATAGAATGAAGCAGCAAGCAGATCAAGGTCGCTCCAAACGTCAATTTGCAGAAGGGGATCAGGTGTTTCTGCCACTGCAACCATATAAGCAAACTTCCCTCAAGGCCGAGCAGTGTCAGAAGCTAGCACCCAAATTTTATGGCCCTTACACAGTTCTCAAGCGTGTGGGACAAGTCACATATCAGTTAGCTATGCCCAGTCAGTCCAAGCTACATCCTATTTTTCATGTTTCATGCTTGAAGAAGGTGATTGGAACCAGGTTCCAAATTCAAACCAACCTGCCCGAGTTAGCTGAAGAAGGATCCATTTGGCTACAACCAGAAGCAGTTTTGGACCAGCGTGAGCGTCGCTTGCGTCAAAGAACCATCAAGGAAGTGCTAGTACAATGGAAATATATGACTCCAGCAGATGCCACTTGGGAACCAGCTACCATTCTGCAGCAGTTTCCACATCTCAAGCCTTGAGGACAAGGTTTCTTTTAAGGGGGCGGACATGTTAAGGTCCTAACCTGCACATAGGTAGATCAATGTATTCGGATGTAATAAAGGTCAATATTAATAAGGCCTTTCAATAAAATATAATAAGGCAGATGTAGGAATACCTAATAGAAGCTTCTGCTTCTAGAAGGATCTTCCTCTAGATGCTTCTCTTAATAGACATATTTAGTATAAATAAGGGTCGAGGGTATGAAAACCCTAGCTTGGAGATTATTGTAATAGAGTGCTGCTCTATTGGAGGTTGCCCCCTCGAAGAGGCCTATGAACATTGCTTTCTGAATCTAAGTGTTATTTCTATTGTTGTTCTTATATCATTTATGTGTTATTGTGGAGATTATGCTGGATATTTTACTGTTATTCTGCCATTTCTAGCATTTTATTTATGTTCTGCATATTTTGTGTATCTGGTATCTTGCAACCTCCTTGATCGGCTCATGGGGGAAAAATACTTCAGTAATATTGATCTCAAGTCTGGCTAGCACCAGGCCCTAATTGAACAAACAGATGTATGGGAGACCGCCTTCAAGTCAAAAGAAGGTCTTTTTGAATGGCTAGTCATGCACTTTGGTTTGATAAATCCTCCAGCAATGTTTATGAGGATGATGGATGATATCCTATGACCTTTCACCAATACTTCTGTAGTGATGTATCTAGATGGCATCCTCATCTACAGCAAGACTTGGGCGGAACACTTGCAGCATATTCAACAGGTTTTGCACACCCTGCGACAGCACAAACTATATGCAAATTTGGAAAAATGCTCCTTCCACATGGACAGGGTCCATTACTTAGGATACATCGTTGATCGGCATGGTGTGCATGTGGATCCAACCAATATCTAGGTCATCCATGACTGGCCATCCCCAACCACACTCACTGAACTTCGTAGCTTCTTGGGCCTCACCAATTTCTATCACAGGTTTGTGTTGGGATTCTCTCATATCGCATGGGCCCTCAGGCAAGTAACCAAGGGTGGAAATAATGAAACATTTGTGTGGGGCATGTCCCAAAAACAAGCCTTCGATGACTTAAAGAAGCATTTGTGCTCATCCCCAGTACTTTTATTACTAGACCTGCAACATCACTTTGAGATCGAGACATATGCTTCAGAATATGTTGTGGGCGTTGTTCTCACTCAACACAGCCACCCTGTGGCATATCATAGTGAGACACTATCAGATGTTGTCCATAAATACCCTACTTACGACAAAGAAATGTACTCCATTGTGCAATCCTACCACTAGTGGAGACATTACATTCTTGGGAAGGAGACAGTCATCCACACTGATCACAAGCCACTACAGTTCATGCAGACCCAAGGAAAATTGCAGAATGACCGCCATCGGAAGTGGTCCACATACTTTCAACAGTTCTACCTCAACATCAAGTATAAACCAGGAAGTACCAACCGAGTTTTTGATTTCCTCAGCCGACCTCCAGTCGCAGCACTCACCACAGTGCTAGAATCTTGTGACCATGAGACCTCTGGATGGCCCCACCTCTACGAGATAGACCTTGACTTCTCCACCACCTACCAAATGTTGGGCGCCAACTCAGTGGTCGCTAATTTTGCATATTCAAGACGGGTTATTGTGCCATCTGGACCATCTCTGCATTCCATCAAGTGAGCACATGAATCTGATTTGGGAAGCTCACTACAATTGTGTGGCGGGACACTTTGGCGTCAAAAAGACAGTGGCAGTGCTGCAGAAACATTTCTACTGGCCGACACTTCGATAGGATGTCGGCAAGTATATCAGGTCCTGCACTGCATGCGTTATTGCCAAACTAACCACTAATAAATAGGGCATGTACACCCCTCTACCTACTCCTGACAGGTTTTGGGAATCCATCTCAATGGACTACATGTCGGGCCTCTCGTCCACCAAGAGGGGAAATGACTATGTTTTGTGGTTGTTGATCGCTTTTCCAAGATGGTGATTCTAGCTGCCTGCAAGAAGAACATCATAGAAATATACACTACCAAGATCTTCTATGAACGGGTATGGGTACATTTTGGGATCCCATAAACTATTATCTCAGACCATGGCAGTTGGTTCCTCAACTCATTCTGGTCGAGCCTCTGGTCACTGTTGGATACCAATCTCACCAAATCCACTGCCTTCCACCCCTAGACAGATAGCCAAACTGAGGTCGTCAATCGGATGATCGTACATATCATGTGCATGTACAATTGAAAACACCCTCGCACATGGGATGAGAGTCTTCCCTATGTCCATCATATCTACAACCGAGTCGTGCATAGATCAACTAGCCACAACCCCTTTCAGGTGGGGTTGGGATTCCAACCATTGGGCCCCATGGATGTTGCACTACCCCTGGTAACCACCTCGACCGACTCATCCCCTGCTCCACTAGAATCTTACAAATCCACCCGGTTCATTGAGCATATTCAGCACATCTGCCAACAAGTTCAGGATATTCTACAGAAGTCCAATGCCAAGTACAAGCAATGCCATGATCAACATCAGGTGTCACATAAGTTTTAGGTGGGAGACAAAGTTTGGTTGTACTTTCAAAAATAACGCCTTACAGGTCCCCATCAGAAGCTTCACCCACTCTATTATGGGGTGTACACCATCACCAAGGTTGTGGGTGACAATGCTTTTGAGCTCAACATTCCCCCTTTCCTTGGTCTGCACCTAGTCTTCAACATGGCTCTCCTTCGACCATATTTCCCACCATTATTGGACACCTCAGAGATAGTAGAGCAGTTGACACTAATAGATATCAACCCTAACTGCATGCAACAGGAATTCAATGATCAGATTGTGGACACACAGATCAAGGGCACTCGACAGCAAAGGATCCAGTTGTATCGAGTCATCAAAGCAGGGCAGCTCCTGACCAAGGCAAGTGGCTCACCCGGGGCCAAATTCAATAGAAATTTCCTCATCTGATGGGGGAACTAAATGCAATGGACAACATTGCTTCCTAAGGAGGGAGGATTTATCTAGGTGGATATCGGTGACCACCCACCTTTTCCAACTCGCTCAAAACGTATTTCTGGCAATTTTGGCAATTTACTAGTTTTAGTAGCTTTTAACTTCCAGGGCCATTTTCAGGGCCTAAATGAAGGTTTTTTGAGATATAGCTTCTCAATTATGGGTGAAGGCTTTTATTGAGCCCCAAAAATGAATCTCCTCGACAATACCTTTCCAATGAGCTCTCGTGCGCCTAAAACGGAGATCGTATGCAAAAGTTATGACCCTGGGAAGTTGATGTACTAACTTACCCAAACGGGGCCCACATGACTTTTGGCGCTTCATCCCCTAGGGTTAGGTTTTTGGATGTCTAGGATTTTTGACATTCCTATTTATTGTAAAAATGCCTTCAGGGCCTCATTGTAATCATCTTCTTACAAATGAGCACAACCATCACATCTTTTCTCAGAGATAAGCGGCCACCATTCCAGCAAGCTTGTTTTCTGCTACATTTTATAGTTTCAGCTTATTTCCTTATTGAATAGAAAACCAGTTTTATCGTATCTTTGTTATTCTATGTTAAGAATATTTTAATAATTTGTATTCATTTCGTTTTTCTCATAAAATCCGGATCATTGTTGATAGGGGAAGTTGGAAGAAACTCATCTCAGCAGAGGTCATCAAACAATTGGGATTGTCGACGACACCACACCCGCAGCCATACAACATCGGGTGGCTTTTCCAGGGATGAGATCTTCATGTCATCCAGCAGTGTCTATTTCCATATGGCATACAAACCTTCAAGGATGAGGCATTATGTGATGTTTCCCCACAGGATGTTTGTGATGTTCTCTTGGGCCAACCATATATGTGCAAGTGCCATGTTATCTATGAGTCTCGACCCTGTAGTGTCATTATTACTCTGGGGGGTCATCTATACAGGATACCATAGGCAGTTCCAACTATTGTCACACCTAAAAAGTGTCGCAAGGTAGTATCTCATAATACAAAATTTAGCTTCGTCACAATCTCTTCAAAAGGTGAACAGAAAGACATTACAACCACTGCAGCCTTGGCCCAAGATCTTTATATCCAGTAGAAGCATATTGCAAAAGAGAAAGAAGATATTGTTTCTTAACCTACAAGGGTGCCTACACACCACCCAATCAAGCCAATATACAACAGGTTGGTTGAACATATTCAACCCCGCCAACAACAAGTTCGTGACAGCCTTCAACAAGCCAAGCAACGCAACTTCTCCAGCAAGGGAAGCAGGTCACCAATGTTCAGATTCAGCAAGTGCTTTCCCCTCTCCCTCGAGAACTCAATGAAATAGGTTGCTTCCTAAGGAGGTAGGATTGATCTAGGTGGATATTGGTGGTTACCCACCTATTCCAACTTGCTCGAAACAGTCTTCTGAAAATTTACTATTTTTAGCAGGTTTTCGGTTCCTAAACTTTTGGGGCCATTTTGAGGGCCTAAATGAATTATTTTGGGGATAAAGCACCTCAATGAATTTTGAAGGCTCTAATTGATCCCCCAAAATGAATCTCCTCGATGATACCTTTCCAGCAAGCTATCATGTGTTCCAAACAGAGATCATATGCCAAAGTTACGCCCCTAGGATGTTGATACACCAAACTACCCAAAACGATGTCCACAAAATTGTTGGCTTTTCAGCTTCCAGGGTTAGGGTTTTGGAATTTCTTTATGTTGAAAAATACTTTAGAGCCTCATTTTAATACATATTCTTGTGAATGTGAGTAGCTATCACATCTCTTCTCAGAGATAAGTTGTCACCATTCTAGCGAGTCTTTCACTCTGTATTTTTACAGTCTTGTACATTTCGCTCATTAATATAAATTATGTAGTACTGTATCTCTGTGTTTATGGTTATATCTATGATAAATCTCTATTATATTTGTTAGAAATGAGATTCACACTTAGAATTCTATAATTTCAAGCCCAGTGCCCATCAGAATATAAATGGATTAAAATGGATTGAGTAGGTGGATCAGCAAGATTGAGAAAGAAAGGGAAAGGGTAGCAAAAAGTCTGCAGAGGCATTCCATTGGGCATGGAGTCATAACATCCTACAGATCAAAGGAAATCAAACTATATATAAGAAAAATAGATATATACTGATGAGTAGAAGCATAGTGAATATGAAAAAGGGAAGAACATACATTATACAGAGATCATTTCTGCAACAGATAAAGATTTGCTTAAACAATGAACAATTATTTAATGGGAAAGCTACAACAGATCCTATGTTGTTCATGAATCCATCAATTAACGGAATCTATGATCCTCAAAACCTTCAATATATTCAAGAAAGAACATAACAAATAAATGGAAAAACACAAAAGACAATCTGATAACATCTCTCATGAATCTTTAATGGCAGAAAATGTCATTACAAACAAGCCCTCAGGCTTACAAATGAGCAACTAAAACTGCTCCTCCAGCTCTCTCCTCTCTTGGATCATGAATCCAACCCTTTTCTCATCAAAAACCCTTTAATTTATAGCGAATAATCTCTATCTACCCTAAGGAGTTCGAAACCAAGGAGTTACATAGGATCCTCCTCCATTTAGGAGTCTTGTTACAAAAAATTCCAACAATAGCGTAACAAATTCCTATTTTTTTGGGATTTTGTCTATGATGATAAATTCCTTTTGAAACAGGTCATCCTCATTGATATGGAGATGGAACACATGTCCCTCATTTCCACCAAACTCCTGGGAGACCATTCGAACCTTCCTTGACAAGGGGAAACCTCCAAACAAGGCAAATATCCAACAACTATGCAAAACAGAGAGTTTGTAGCGCCAATTTGCAGGGCACTGGTGTTTTAATTATATCTCTCGAATTATAAACTGGGTCAGTTTGAAAATTGGACAAAACTTCAATGACATTATCATGATCGTCCACAAAAAAATTCAGAAATACCCACATCACCGTTCTGGATTTACGATCAAATTTGTAAAAAGGGTTGTTACAAGAAATGAGTTCGCAGTGCCCCTGTCTGCCAGTTCGCAGCGCCAAAAGGAAAAACCATCCAAAATCATTTTCTCAACCTTCAAACAGGATGAAAACCCTCATGGATTACCTGATGGTCCTAAGGCTATTGTGGATGTTGATAAGTTTGAGTGGGAGTACCTGCAACCTATTCAAACTACAACGCTCCTCCTTAACTAGTTCGCAACGCCAACTCAAATATAGCTTGCACACTTCGAGGAGGTTATTAGTTGATGGTATGACATAATCCCTGGAGAAATGGTTAAATTTTAGGCTCTAAAAACCATAAATCCTCCTTTACATGATCAATCTTATGTGTTAACAATATTATTGGATATCTGATATATCTCTGTACATTTTGTTATTATATCTTCGCTCTCATTTCGTGCCAAAAATAATCCAGATCACTATCATACTTTAATTTTAAACATGAGATTTCAAATGCGTGTCTATCAAAATCTTTATTTCATCTAATGAAATGATCCTTTAAAGTTCTCTTTCATTTTCGGTCCATATTTTCCTTTCCTGTGATGAATATTAAGTCTTACTTTGATGAATGATGGGATGGAAATAATGTCCTACAATAATGTATACTCTTTTGGTTTACAAATCTTGTAATATAGTGTAAATATTTGCTTTATGTAAGATACCTATTCCTTTCTCGGGTATTCTTTGCATGAGAATATTTATTTCAAGAATAAGCATAGTCCCCTCTCAGGCATTTTTATGTTCTTACATGTTATTTAAAAATAAAGGAATGCCACCTCTTTAAAAATGCAAGTCGATTTTTCCTCATGATGTTGTCTCAAAGACTGTAAGAGAGTCTTTCATATCAACATAACCCAATCCTACACCTCATTCATAATTTTTTCATCCAAGGTTTCCATCCTTTTCTTTCACACGGTCGCTTCCACGTTTGCAACCTCCTGCTTCTCAGAATTCGAACATAGGTTGTGAAAACAAGTCCTCGCCTCCCATGCTACTCGTGTTTCTCTGGTTCGAGCCATTAGACCAGACAACAAGGGTGAACCAATAGCCCCATGCATCCTCTTGCTCTTCCCGTGTGATCCAAAATGGATCCAGGAACCAAAATGGGTCCAAGAAGGCCTAAAAATCAGAGTTCTCGGAATCGGACGAAAACAAAGCCATTGTGTCCATCTCGTCGTGCTCATTCTAGCCATATAAGTTTTTTCCTCAAACGGACACCGTATGTGAAAGCTATTGCGTTCTGATCGATTTCCCAAACAAGGAAAAAGTCAACTGGTCAAAGGGTGACATGGTACATTTTGGGCATGACATGTGGCACAATCTATAGAGGACAAGTGGTAGCTCCTGCAACCGACACATGGCATTTCAAATCTCGACATTTGATAGTTTTTGATGTTGACAAGTGGCAAGGGGTGATTGGTCCATGGTATGGTTTTGGCCAACCATAGGCTGACATGTGGCCCAATCACAGGGTGCCACGTGTCACCCTAGATTAGGCCAATAAAGACCGAATGTCAAAAGTGGTTCTACTTTTACTACACAGGTTTCAAACTTATAACCTGCTCTAACACAACAAACTCACATAACACGCCAACCAACAGAGCTACAAGTGGATCTTAATATCCCTATGGCAAGAATTCATGATAAAGGGGATGTGTTATGGTTATATCCCATTAAAAAAGGCCATGAATATATTAAGCATTGAAAGTGGGTTTTTTTTTGGTTTTATATAACATATGTTTATATATCGTACATAAGCCCATTTCAAAGTTTCTTGCCACGATAATGTTGAGTTATGGTATTTAAAACCATATAACATGGATATTCAATATATTATATGCGCCAAACTATGTAATATGGTTGTGCCATACAAAAAGGGTGTGCTCCATGTATTTTGTGCCATATATAGATGGTTTAAAACCATATTTCAATTCCCTCGAGAATTTATGCAAATTTAATGCCACAAAGAGTGGGTTTGTTGGGATTTGATCCCATAGCCACTTCTTTTTAAACCAAAACTTTTACCAACTCCCGTATAGGTCGAATTGATGAAGGATAAAGCATAACAGTTCAATTTATGCAGGAAAAACCAGCGAGCCAAGCAAACTTTGGAGGCCAATTCCGGGAGCTACACTTAGTCTTTTTCAGTGTCGTTAGTTACAATGGATTTCTCAGGTCTAGCAAAACACAGCAAGACTAGTATGAAATCTATTTGATGCAATTTTCATGTACATTTTGAGCATTTAAAGAAATTAATAAGAAAGCTTCCCCCACTGAGACAAAGGCTCGGAGACATAAGCAACCTTTTTGAACTCCATTATCAAGCTTGGTGTTATGGTTTGCTGCTCCTAATGTTTGATTTTTGATCTTCTTTTCTTATTATGGCTGCTATGATATCTCATTAGTTTCTTCCTCTTTCTTCAATTCCTAAATGGTTAAAGAACTCATGTTTTAAAAACTTAACCATAGTCTTTAAAAGATCTTTTCAGATCACCATGTGTGCCCTTGGTGTAGCGTCAGATCAAATTTCTTATGAACCATAAATCTTCCACCTCGATGTGCACAGATTCGAGACTACCCATGAACCTCCAACACCCATAAATGTCTTCTACTGGTGCTAGCGCCTGGTGTGAGTCTCGCTCGGCCACCTGAAAAAAATTGTTGTGAATTCCAATTGTGTTTGTGGATGTTGGAGAAACCCAATATGGCAGATCCCCCTTGAGAGCGTTCCCCTCTATCTCGTCTCAACTGCCACTACTCAAAGTTTCTCAAACATTCCTTTGCATGGAGATGCATCCCAGATGCCATGTCCTAAATGCCTTTCATTTTTTAACTCGCAATAATAGCTCAAGACCTTGTCGTCACCTCCGTAGCATCATCGTTCCACCTCTTGTTTCCATGAGTTGCAAGCCTTGTCCTTCTCATTCATGCATTTCATTCCCCTCTCATCCTCGTCACTAGTTTTTTCCTTGCCTGGTACCCATCTGGTATTATAGTGTCTCCCTTACTCATGCTTCTATGTTGTCGCAGGTCATCATGTACCTCCCATGACTTGGGTTTGCATCATCGCTCATTAATTGGTATCCTTCCTCATGATCTTGTATTGATGACAAGCTACCAATTGACACGTTGATGGCTTGAGGCCCCACATGGGTGAATCTCGCCCCAACAGTTTTCTCCCCATTTGGGTGAGGATACCATACATTTTAAATACAATGAAAAATATTGTTTTTAAACACTTCATTACGTTTAATTCAATTTATAGCCAATAGTTGTAGATAAATAACACTATTTTAAAACATTTAGCAAAATATATATATATATATTTATAATGAAATTGACATACACATTATCCTTCCAAGGACGACCTAAGTGTTTGGATCTAATGGTGTTAGCGTCGCCCATCTTGGTTCAAATCTTGGATAAAATTGATAGGTGATTGCGTGAAAAAGGTTGGGATTTATACCAGCAGCCCAAAGGTTTCTACCTTGTGTCATGTGGGTGAGATTCTTCCCGGTTGTTGATTTCCCCATTTCAATTAATACAAAAAAAAAAAAACATATACATAAGAGGGAAATAAATAAAAAAACTAAAATATGAGTATCTTTAATTTTAATTTTAAAAAACTCAAAGTATATATATATATATATATATAATCTATTTTTAAGGTCATGGCCAAGCCAGACACCAAATTGGTGTATGAAAACCCCTTGTTTGTGGGACAAAGGACCCCCTCCGCCCAACGATTTGACTAGCAAAGTTTACGGAGGTATACATACCCTACCCCCCTTTGGATTTGAACTTGTGACCTCTTAGGAGGAAACACATGTTCTTAACCATTAGGCCCATATATATATATATATATATATATATATATAATCAAAATGGAACATTAAAAAGATTAAAATAAAAAATATATATATTATTTAAAAATCAAATAAAATGAAAGAAAATTTAAATATAACATTATTTAAAATTTATTTAAAAAAATAAAAATAAAAATATAACATTAAAAAAAACTTAATATATATCATTTAAAATAATAATATCAAAATGGGAACTAACGATGCTAGGCATCGCACCCCACCATTTAGGGTGGGTAGGTGGGGCCTTCCCCCCTTTCTTTGTGTTTTGGCACTTCTCCCTTCCATCCGCTAGGTGCCTAGCCATCACTCCTTTAGAGCGATGGGTTAAAGGAGCGATGGGTTTACTGCCACCCCAAATTAGAGGCGCCTTGTTGAGGGGAGGGGGAGCGCCCCAATTGAGTGATGACTTGGGTGCTTGGTCCAGGGGAGGGGGAGCACCTTCGCTC
>ML783941.1:150049-172821 GCA_009831015.1 Picea engelmannii | reverse complement strand
GTGTATCTTTTGTATTTGGGTACCTAACATGGCCTCATTATCGGGACCCATTCTTTATTTTCACCATGGTGATGTTCGGGGGGGGTGTTGGAGTTACTTCACACACACCTAGGATTTATTTTTCCTAAGATTTTTCCTTGTTTATTAGTCATAATTAGTCATTATCCATTCTCCTATATTTTAGGGGAGAATATTCCACCTGGAGAATATTCTCTTTCAGTTGACAATTCAGTTTGACTAGTTGAGTTGAGTTTAGATGTTGCATTGGTTTTGTCACCATGAAACATTGGGATCGTCACCATGCTAATGTGCACTTGCCTTGGGATCATCACCATGCTGGCGCATTACCCTTGATTCCCTGATCTACTCCTCACTACTCTCTGTTCAGTCAGTTAACTGAAGACTAGTTGACTAGTTACCTCAGTTAGGTGGCAATTCACTCCCGCAACTGCCTGAGAGACTAAACTAGGTGGCAGTTCACTCCCGTAACTGTTGGTGTGTGTCTAGATCACTCTAGACCACCACTATAGCGCATTGGTTCTCCTCCAGTATGCACTCATTGTGTTATACAGAGTATATCATGTGTAAATTATTCATTATTCATTACGGTTAATGAGAATTCTTGTATTCTTTCTCTCCTTCTTCTTCTTTCTCAATTTCTCTCTACAAATGTGCATATTATTGTTTAGCTAGATCTATTTTATGCAGGTTCAACACATTTACAACCATTGGGAGTAGAAGTTGAACTGAAAGAGTTTGGGACCCTTGTTTTTCTTGTTGTCACAAGGATGTTGCCTCTTTGGATGCTTGGATTTATCTTTTTGGTGGGCCACTAAGGCTTTGTTAGATGTATATGTAGTACTTATCACTCCAAGATGTAAGAGCTCATTTCTCTCTCTAATCAGAGAATCACAAAAAGACTCAAGAATGGGAGTTGTATAAGAATCCCCTGGATCTTATTTGGTGGAGTGAAAAGTAGATATAAAAATAGAATATGTACTACCAAGCTTAGCAATAATAACATATATACATTGTTCATCCTTCATATCTATTTTACAGTCTTTAAGTAAAAGCCTAAGTGTTTTGAACTTAGATAAATAATATTCAATCCAAGAGAAATCATTGGGATTTAAATAAATTAATTGACTTTCAAGTTGGTGGGATCGAATCACATTATGTTTACCAAATATGACTTCCATATTATCCCAGGCCTCATCCGAGTCTTCAATTCCTTGAAGGTGAAACCATAAATAAGGAGAAATTGACATTCTAATTAATCTATGTGCTTTATCATATTTACTAACCCATTTGGCTTTCTTTTCAACATTAGTGGGGGGGGGGGGGGGGTTTCTTTCCCAAAGTAATCTATTATAGTGCTTTACTTCATAGTACATCTTTCATATGGGATTTCCATGAGAAATAATTGGTATTGGTAAGCAAAAGATCACTTGGAGTAACCATATTAAAACATGTAGGTAATATGGATACAAAAGTTGAAATTGACTATTTAGATAGAAAACTCTCAAAAAATTAGGCAATTCCAAAAAAATGTCACTGAAAACGGATTTAAGATGTGAAATTTATGCCATTTTTAAATCCAAAGCACCACATGGCAAGTAGAAGTTGGCTCATGTGGTGATGAATGTATAATGAGGTCGTTGAGTAAAAAAAATGTGCTTCACTCTCTAACTTTGCCTAAAATTCACTTTTACAAATAATTTACTTATGAAGTGACCCACTTTTATAGAATAAGTGAGAATACCTTTTACAATGAAATTACTCTATAAATTAAGGTTGCATATAAAAAGTAACTTGCAAGAAAAAAATGATTTAAATTGTTTTATAACGATTCACTTTTATAATTTAAGTGAAATGCACTTTACAATAAATTTATGAAATAACTCAAGATTGCATGAACTTTTTCAAAACATAACTTAAAAAAGGGACTTGAATTCAAGACCTCTAATAAATAAAGTAACTTTCAACCAAGTGAGATAATACTTAATATTTAACAAATTTGATGAAGGAGAAAGTTTTTTTTTTTACTATTTGCCTTGAAGTGTGTGCTTACCCCAAAAACCATTGTTTTTTCTTGCAAAAAACTTCAACATGTGTGGGGATATTTATATGTAATAAATTACAGACATTAATTCATCAACCCAGAGGCTCGTAAGCTTCGAGGTGCAAGCACAAGAAATGCAGTATCAGAGCCTTTGTTGACATATCAAAGAAATGTTGATAAATCGAACTATAGCATAGAGTTATATCCTTGGACAAGGGTTACCCAAATGTTGTTATGGCACAAACCACAGTCTTTCCCAAGGGTTCATGTGATCAATTATAAAGCAGATCAGATCAATCCTTCAATCTTCAAGGGATTCAACTTCTATGGTCAACTAAAAGAAAGATTGAAAGTTGCAGGAAACATAGAGGCATCTACTAGTCATTCACCATGAATGTCAATTATATTTAACCAGCTCTGAGTACAATCTTTCACTGAATAATTCCAAGTGTTCTTATACTTCCAAATGAATGTAATTACAACAATGATATTTGGTTCTGAGTTATTGCATCTATGTCTTGAGCTAAATCAAAAGACTAATAAACAAAAGACACTTAATGAATCTAGGAATGAAAATTAGATCTATTAGCTAACTAAGAATAAATAAACACAACACATGTTGAAGAATGGGGATCCTGCCAAACCTAGCACACGTTGTGGGGAAACTTACAAACTAGGTGAGCACTTCAAACACAGAAGCAAAATATCAACAGTTGATTATTATTGAATGAAGTTGGAGATTACAAGTGCCCAAGCATAAATTTGACTTCCTTATACAATGATCCTCTTTACCATGTTAAATCCCTCCTTTGTTCTATGGCTACATATATACAGGAAGAGCAAGGGAGTGGATCTGAACTAATTCCCCTCAAATCAAAACTATCAAGATACAATTAGTTCACAAGATATTTGCTCATCTCATGTTTGGTAGATCTTGGTTGTAGAAATAACTCAAGATCTTATTACAAATGATTTTACATAGCATAAAGATGTTGAGAATAGCTTGATTCAGTCTCCTTTGTTGACTGGGCGCATCCATTTGTCTAGAAGATTGGAGAGGGTGGGCACAACTAAAAATATGAGCATACCCATATTAGAAAAATGACCATATCTTTTAAACTATATGATTTCTGGTAAAATCACCCTACTGTTACCTAAATCAATTTGTTTTGCACAAAACCCACGTTTTAGATTTTACAGATTCACCTCCTCCAGCTCAGAAATCGTGCAGGAAGATCATTGTTGTTAATTTGGCATGTATTTGACTAAGCATGTTTGACCACGGGTTGGAGGCTTCCATATGCGACTTGGGCACGAACCAAGGGACACACACCATGCTGACATCTAGATCTTCAAAACCCTTGTGGTCATTTTTGTTGATTTTTTTATAATTTCCAGATCTAATAATTATTGCCTTATGATTTTTCAAATATATTTTAATGCCAATGTTATCATAGAATAATTACACACTGAAAATCTCAACTAAAATAAAACTGCAATGGAAATAATAGAATCATAGAAAGATAGCCATGCACAGTAGAAACAACATTTTTACCCTGGAAAACCCAACCTTGGGAGAAAACTCTACAACTTTTCTTAAGAAGAATTCAATCCAGAAAATATATCACTGTAAAATGAAGAACCCGACATATAGAAGGTTGTGCCCTAGCATGAGGAAGACCCCTCAAGGCTAGTGAACCACTAGACAAAGATAGTGCACCACCGAAAAAAAATTATAGCATGCTCCTTGAAATTCCGCCCTAATGCCACTGGTATGCCACTGGTGTGCACTTGATGAGAGAGGATTAGTGTATGTGTAAAAATGAAATGATCAACCCTTTATTTATAGTAATATGAGTCACCTTTAATTACTTGTGGGGCCAACTTCTTCTTTTTTCCACAATAATTCATTTAATTCTTTTTCAAGGCTTCTTTAATATTTTAATGGTCTTTGACTTGTCTTATTGGCTTTTCTTCTTTACTAGAAAAATTATCCATGAACCTTGTTGATGTGTCATCTCCTCACATGCACGTCTAATTAATATAGGGCTCTAATGTTGAGTAAACCCACCAAGAAGCCCCTCATCACAAGAGGTCTCTTGAGCCTACATCTTCAATATTCGACTAGATTTGTAAACAAGTCAAACCTTCCCTATAAGAAATTAGATCACTCCAACCTAGAGTAGGCAATGTGAAATCATCTAGCATCTCAAGTATTTATCACTCCTTATCAAATCAGCATGACTAAGGAGAAAGACTACACCTAGGGCATTCACCACTAGAAAAGACCCGTGAGTGAATGTATCATTTTCCCTTGGTCAAATCAGCATGGCCAATCTCGAAGAATGTTTGCTCAATGTTGAATCTCGAATCTTTATCACTCCTAGTCAAATCAACATGAGTAAGGAGAAAGACTATTTCTCGGCCATTCACCACTAGCAAAGCCTTGTGAGTGAATGTATCATTCTCCCTTGGTCAAATCAGCATGACAAATCTAGGAGAATGTCTTCCTGATGTTGCTAACTAGAGAACCATCAACATTATAGGCCATTCACCACTAGCATAGCCCCATGAATGAATGTATCATCCTCCCTTGGTAAAATCAGCACGACCAATCTAAGAGAATGTATGCCCGATGTTGAAACATCAACGCTCCCTCTCACGGAGGGAGACATCCTACATCATGCCAAGCTTGTCTATGAAGTATCCAACTTCACTCTGACAGAGGCTTGGTGAGAATGTTCACAATCTACTCATCTGTGGATATGTATTGGAGCTTCACTTCTCCCTTCTGCACCATGTCTCGGATGAAGTGATATTTGATCTCAACATGCTTTGGCCTGTCATGAAATAATGGATTTTCTGAAAGCTTGACACAACTTTGATTTTCACATTGTATAAAGGTCATCTCTAGCTCCTGATCAAATAGTCTTGCAAGAAGTTATTGAAGCCATACTACTTCATGGCATGCAACACTGGTTGTGATATACTCTACTTTTGTTGTACTGAGTACTACATAAGTTTGCTTCCTACTAAACTAGGATATCATAGTTGATCCCAAGCTGAAGTAGCACCCCGAGGTGCTCTTTCTTTCCACTGCACTCCCTACCCAGTTAGAATCTGTATATCCCTGCAGCCTCACTTCACCACTTGAGACATATCTCAGACTATATCCAACTATACCACGCAGGTGCCTCAACACATGCTTTGTTGCAACCCAATGGAAGTGCCTCGACTCAACCATAAACTGGCTCAGGGTGCTCTCTGCAAAGAAAATATGTGGCCTATGTTAACCAGGTACATCAAGCATCCAATCAGTTGCATGTACAAAGTGGGATCCACTAAATCTAGATCTGAAGTGAAATCACTCAGCCTCTTCAGATTTGTTGTCATAGATGTAGCCATGGACTTCCAGTCCATCATATCGAATCTGCTCAAGATCTCAACTGTGTACTTCCCATGTCTGAGAAAGATCTCACCTAGTCTTTGCCACACCTCCAATCCCAAGAAATGATGTATCAAGCCAATATCCTTGATTTTGAATTCTGAAGCCAACTCCCTCTAACACTAAAGCAAACCCTGTTGTCCAGTTTGTCTCACTGATTTCTCCCTTTGTGACTAATGAAAATCCCATACCCCAATCCTCTTGACTGGCTACCTCCTATGTCATTGTAGCAAAAATTACAAAAACAAGTGGATCCTCCTAGGAGGTCTTACATCCCCTAGAAGCCTCATGCCTCTGAAACATTTTTCTGGCCTCCTCAACTCCCGACACTTGTCTGTCAGTCCTGGAAGATGTCTCTATCCCACCTGAACCTGAGGGGGAACTCCCTTTGAATGATCGGATTTCCCTCTGAGACCAAGCTCGCTCTGAGTCTCTATGCTCCATATGGAACATGACTCCCTCTGAGTATGTACAATCTCTGTAGCCATCTTCTCCCTATGCATTTGTTGACATTCTATGAAGTTTGATCTCCTATGAACTATCATGGGAGGATTCTCCTCCCTACTGGATCCTGAGGGTTGGCTCCCTCTTTCTGAGAGAATCCTCTCGTCACAAAAATCGCTTTGCACTTATTGATGATTTCATCTACTACATGCTTAATCTTATATATCTACTTGGAAGTCACCATTGACTTCCCCTCTGGTCTTGGAACTATATCCCACACATCATTATTCATGATGGGATGATACTCTTCCATCATGGCATCCTTCCAAACCTATTGGCTTGTTGCCTCCTCATAACTGGAAGGTTTGGAATCAATGATGTGACTCATCAATGCCATATAACTCAAGAACCTTCGAGGTTGTTTTCTCTCACTAAAGGTAACTTTGGGAGTTGCATGCCTCTCTGCATCCTGCAAAGTGTCACAAATCCATGATGGCCTCTTCATGGTCACTACAACATCTCTAGGTAGATCCATTGGCTCTATTGATTCATCCTCATAGTCTGAAGGATGAACAATTGGACTAGAGGGATATGTACCTTCATCCTTCAAAGCCTCCTACTCCTCACTATCAATCTCCAAATGAGACTCTTTGTATCCCACAAAAGTATCCTTCTTTCCAAAAGGTTCTACCTTCGTCCTCTTCTCCTTTGGTACATGGATGTATACTATCATGTCCACAACTCCATGTCTAGATAGTCTGCTCCATGTCTCAAACCATAGATCATCTAACTTGTTGCCACCTGCAACCGTCAATATAGCTACCTCTCAGAGATATCACATGTGACATGCCCAGAACAAGAACAATGATTTTCTAGTGCTGTGACTAATCATTCCTCCACGGTAACTTGCCTGAAACAACAACCAAAATAATGTTGTGAATAATCATTCCTCCACAGTAACCTTCCTAGAACAAGAGCCAAAACAAAATATAAGAACAACACTTTTCTAGTGTTGTGACTAATCATTCCTCCATGATAACATGCCCAGATGTTGTAGTCCAAAATGCCACCACTATGCATTTTTTTATCATGGCCCATCCATATACACACTTGCAAATCACTTTTGTTGTGTTTCCTTCTTAAAAACTCTATTTTTCAATATGTACGTGACCTTATATACATGCAGCTCGTGTACATACGCTATCTAATGCATATACAACCCACGTTTACTCTCAAAAGTTGAAAAAAAATAAAAAATTTGCGCTTCTCGACAGGGTTTACGAGCTATGTTGGGTTGCACAACCATTTTTACCTCTTGTAGCCCTTCTGAGAACTGAATAACCATCAAATTTCCATATAGAAAGATCCCTAGGGGGGTCAATTGGAATAACTTTTGAAGAAGCAAAGAAACTCTCCCAAAAAATTTCCTTCTTTCTCTCTAAGCTTATGCATCCAGTTCTGAATATCCATTCTCAACAATCTCATTCTCTTATCCTCTTTATGCAATCCATCAAACCCCTTAGTTTTGCATCTTGATTGTGAGGATCTACTAGTGATTGTGGGATTATGAGATTAATGCACTTGAAGTCTTATTGGAGGAACCTAAATGAGGTTCATAGAGAGGTGTCAACATTAAAGATTTGGGTTGTAATATTCCTTATATGTTATCAATAAAAGAGAGCTTTCCTTTCCCAATTAATGTGTTTATGTTCTTGTGAATAATTTTGAATGTGTATAGCTTATTTCATGAGAATTAATACATGTTTATGTTAATAATGACTGTATATATGCTCTTGTAGATTCCTTTTTCGTGTTGTTTCAAGTCATCTTTGGGAGGATACATGCAATCCAAGAGCAAATAGAAGACAAAGGGGATCTACTACGAATGAAAGGACATAAGGTGCCTACCATAATCTAGTTCCTATTTTCCTTAGCAATCATTAGACCTAGTTAGATTTGGAAAGAATAGATTAGTTTTTTTTCTCTTAAGGAGTCATCGCTCTACCTAGCCATTAGAACCTGACAAGGGGGATTTTTCCCCAAAGCACCAGAACAAGAGAAAAAAACAAGAACAACCTGAAGAATGTCAACAAACCTGAAAAGCCCTAAAATTTCAACTTTGACGGAATGTCAATCTGAGAGCACCAGTAGGTGCTCTAGGGCAAGGCAAGTTGATCTGTGGTAAAAAAATTCCCAATGATTTGCAATAAATTCTCAACGGACTTGACAAGTGCAGATCCGTGAAGTGGTAAATTTCATGTGCAATGGTAGAAAAAACTGTGCAGTGGCAGATTTCAACAAAGCTCTGATACCATGTTGAATTTTTTTCTAATTTCCATATCTGATAATTATTGCCTTATGATTTTTCAAACATATTTCAATGCCAATGTTATCATAGAATAATTACACACTGAAATAAAGCTGCAGTGGAAATAATAGAATCATAGAAAGATAGCCATGCATAGTAGACACGATATTTTTACTGGGAAACCCAACCTTGGGAGAAAAGCCAACAATTTTTCTTAAGAAGAATTCAAGCAAGAAAATATATCACTGTAAAATGAAGATCCCGGCATATGGAAGGTTGTGCCCTAGCATGAGGAAGATCCCTCAAGACTAGTGAACCACTAGACAAATATGGCGCACCACCAAAAAAAAACTTATATGATACTCCTTGAAATTTCTCCCTTATGCCATTAGTTACCTTGCCACTAGTATGCCATTGGTGCGCACTTGATGAGAGAAGATTGGTGTATGTGTAAAAATGAAATGATCCACCCTTTATTTATAGTAATCTGATTCATCTTTATTTACTTGTGGGGTCGACTTCTTCTTTTGTCCACAATAATTCATTTAATGTTTTTTCGGGGTTTCTTTAATATTTTAATGGTCTTTGACTTGTCTTCTTGGATTTTCTTCTTTACTAGAAAAATTGTCCATGAGCCTTGTTGATGTGTCATCTCCTCACATGCATGTTTAATTAATATAGGGCTCTAATGTTAAGTAAATCCACCGAGAAGCCCCTCATCACAAGAGGTCTCTTGAGCATACATCTTCAACATTCGACTAGACTTGTAAACAAGTCAAACCTGCCCTATAAAAAATCAGATCACTCCAACCTGGAGCAGGAAATGTGAAATCATATAGCATCTCGAGTCTTTATCACTCCTTATCAAACCATCATGACTGAAGAATAAGACTACACCTGGTCCATTCACCACTAGCAAAGCCTCGTGAGTGAATATATCATTTTCCTTAGTCAGATCAGCATGACCGATATGGGAGAATGTTTGCCCGATGTTGCATCTCGAGTCAATATCACTCCTAGTCAAATAAACATGACTAAGGAGAAACACTATGGCTAGGCCATTCACCACTAACAAATCCCCTTGAGTGAATGTATCATTCTCCCTTGGTCAAATCAGCATGACCAATATGGGAGAATGTCTTCCTGATGTTGCTAACTGGAGAACCATCAACATCTTAGGTCATTCACCACTAGCATAGAGTCGTGAGTGAATGTATCATCCTCCCTTGGTCAAATGAGCATGACCAATCTGGGAGAATGTTTGTCTGATGTTGAAACATCAACAATTTTCCATTTGGTGTGCACACGTATGCTAACCATGGAAGTCAAGTGCAGGAACTGAACACTAGGTAAAGGAATTGAGCTGTCAAAAACCTTCATTAGCAAGATTAATCCAAATCATCTATAAATCATTCAAAACAAAGGAAATTATAATGATTAATAAAATTAAGCTTGTTAAACGCATTAACTTCAGAAGAATAGGTAAATGTGATAATAGTCATAATAAACGGGTGTAAGGATAAGGTGAAATGGTTAAAAAGGATACCAATTGATGATGTAAAAGGTGTCAAATTGGCGAGCCAACATCTCCCCCATGCCTGAGTATTGGCATGTCCTCATGCCAAATGAAGTAGGAAAAGACCATTTTCGAACTACAAAATCCTTCCAAGATTTTCCAACTTTATTGCCATGCTAATTCAATATCATCAATCTGCATTGCCACTGCTAGATTTTCCTGTCATCGATAAATCCTCAGGCTGCATTTCTGCCAGCACCTGCACTCTGTGAAACAACCATTTCCACAAGGATGTTTAATATTGTAAAAGGGAATAGCATAGCTCCTTCAATCCCATTCCAAAAGTCAGCAAAGAGTTCACTGTGTGCAAAGTTAAAAGGTTAGATTGCAACAATTAGATGGAAAGACTTGAATACAACAAAATATTGTCATAGCATAGAATCTTGTCCTACACCCACAATTTAGGGACGAATATAGTTGTCCTTCCACCATCTTAAAACATATGACCCAAAATTACAGAGAACTTACAAATCTCTCTGTAGTGGGCAATATCGAATCTCCTCTCACAAGACATTTGTACACAATATAAGAAAGCTTGATGATGAATGTACATTGCAACATTTGTTTTACCTTCACTAATACTAAGTAATTTGTGAAAACAATGTAAGCATGACATCGGCTTCATGAAAGGCCTCACCCATTTTGAGAGCATCCTCCATGACCAAAGTGAACAAGCAGAATGAACAACTCCCTACAGGTAATCCTATTAGAAGTCCTATCAATCGTTGCCTTGCACATTGATACGAGTCATGCGAGAAGCTTCAAATTCTCTGGCATCATTTTGTATTTCCTAGATAAAATAAGAATGTCGACATTTGCCAAGACATTTTGAATTTGTTGACTCTATCTCAAGAGGTTTCATTGGATACTATGTACTTTCCATGATAACAAGAATAGCCTCCACAAACTATTGTCGCTGATATTTTGCAGTTCAAGACTTTATGCTTATTTTCAACTGAGAGGGTATTTCCTATAAGACGTTGCAATCTAAACTATAGAATGCCTTAACGGCTTCAAACTCTTGTAGGATTTCCTCCTCCATTGCTCTGAAGAATGCAGAAGGCTATTCCTGTGATTAAAATGAACGGCAAAAAAAATGTATAGACCATAAATCATGGTGGGTACACCTTGAGTTCAAGGTTGTTTTCTCCATAAATAGAATTTGTTCTATTCTCAATAAATGAAATTTGTTAAAATATATACTCAGAGCTACCAAAAGGATGGGAACATGTGCTACCATAAGTAGAAAGTTAATATGGGACTGTATTGATGCAACTGTGCCATTTATCATATCTTCTGATGATTCTAATTCAGGCAGAGGAGCAAGAGGCATGCTTATGAGAGTTGTCAGATTTTCCCAAACAAACAATATGGCACTGAAATCGCTTGGTTTATACTTCAACTAGAAATGATTTTGGATGGATATCACTCGAATATTATGAGTCTCATCTTCTATGATAAAGTTGTAATACCATGTTTTCGCTTTTCATTCCCTCTTTTACTTTCGAAAGTATATGGAAAAAAAATCGATTGCCATACCAAAAACAAATAAAAAGAAATCCATCACAGTTAAATGTGAAAGGGAAAACCGAGGTGGCTGGCTGGAGAGATTTCTTGTTGAACTCAAAACTCCATCTTGCTGACAAAGAGAATGTTGGTTGTCACCAATTCAAAATCAAGAGAACTAGTAATGTCCAAGATTTTATTGTTTCACAAAATTATTATAATTTATATGCAAATGGAATTTATTAAGTTTAGACATACCCAAAACAATGGTCAGAGTGACATTGGAGATAAGAAAATGCCTTCACACTTGGGTAGATCGAGTAAAGGGAATCGAACACAGATCTTTGAGTAGATTTGTAAAACTGGATAGCTGCCTGAGCGTTGAAGGAATGGGCGAACCTTGTAGCACATGTGAAGAATGAATGAGAGCAACTCGTTCGGCCCAAGGACACCAGTTCCAATTATTTTGATGCCTTTGACATATATGATTCTATGAGAGACATCAGGGATTCTGAACGCTCATACTTGTTGGAACAATTTTAGCATTTTGTCTACGGAATCTGTTACAGGGGATGAAAAACTTAGGCGCATATTGATAACCTTCACACCTATTGGGCAGCATTATATTGTGGCAATAGTTATTGTTTTGTGTTTAAATTGGTGAATGTGAGACACATCGAAGCCCTAAAAAACATAAGATTCTGCAAACCATAGTTGGAAAATTGTGTATATCAGGCCACTCCTTGCTCTACAACCCCAAGGAAGACCTCAAGCCGAAAAGAGGTAGAATATGTTGCATTCACCTCCCAAATTCATCAACAAAGACAACGTGATAGTAGATCCCATCTCCAACATTTTAAATGTGTCAAAGATTCAGAAAGTTGTGAATTGACAAATTATAACATGGACGTATAAATTTCACCGAAAATACAAACCCACGAGGATCAATATAGATGCAAGCTCCATCTTGTACCAATTTTCATCTTTCATCAAGAACAATGGCATCATGTGTTGGGAAGAGGGTTTCAGCAATGAACAAATGTAATTTTTCTTAAAAGATTGCATAAACTACTTCCATACATAAGTGAAAACTATTTGAGAATTGATTCCACTATAGAACCAGCAAGAGACCATATCTCAAATGAAAACTCATCTCTATATGAAGAAAACTTTGCATCAAATTATATGTATCTGAAGTAAACTCTTTTGCCAGCTATTCTAACTAAATCTCTTATTCTGAAGTTGCTCTTAATCTTACTTTGCAAAGCCATCCATTTGTTGCAAACCTTCCACTTGGAATTTTGAGCTATCTCCAGCAAAACAAATTTCACATAGAGAATCATCGGGATCTAGAAGCTCCTAAGGTTTGAACAATTCACTACTAACCTCATGTCCACCACATTTGACAAACTTGGTATCCTACTAAGTAGCAACTACTGTGTTTTTAAACTAAGATCAAAATGCATTCTTGATCATGTTCATTCTTTTGTTCAAATCTGGGCAAACCAAACTTTACTAATAACTCTTCATTTTGCAGCTCTGGAAATGAAGTGACATGCCAGCATTTCTGCTTGCAAGGCCCTCATCATTTTACTCTTTTCTGGAAGATTAAAATGACCATCTAAAATAAATGATTATCAATACTTGCAGGGCTCGAATTGAACAAATTAGGGAAGATACAATATCAAAGGATGTAGGTTCCTCCACATATGTTGTCATTGAATTGAACAAAGGAGCTTTACCTTTACCTCCATATTTATGTTCTACACTAGAAGCTTCTTGACCATTCAAAGATTTTTTTTTTTAACAAAATGTGGATCATACTTCTGAAGAAAAGGAGTTGCATCTATGAACTATATACTTTTGTGTGTCGTTATGTTGGTCTAGAAACTATGCTACTATGACCATCCTCATTCTTACTCAACATAATCTACAAAAGTGCTCAAACATATATGTGGATTAACTAATTCAACTTTTCACAATTATTAGTCGGATAAGTTGGAATGAAGGATATGGAACAACTATGAAAGGGAAGGAATCTGAAAGTGAAAATTGAGGGAGATCATGGTTTAAGGGTTAATGGTGAGATTATACGTGTTAGCACTGAGAGTCACACTCAGACTGCCATGAGTGAAATGCCAATACCCATCAGAATATAAATGGATTAAATTGGTTTGGGTAGGTGGATCAACAAGACTAGGAAAGAAAGGGAGAGAGAAACAACTTGTCTGCAGAGGCATTCCATTGGGCATGGAGTCATAACATCCTACAGATCAAAGGCAATCAAATTGTATATCAGACAAAGGGATGTATAATTATGAGTAGAAGCATAGTGAATATGACAAAAGGAAGAACATCCATTATACAGAGATCCTTTATGCAATAGATTAAAGATTGCTTAAACAATGAACAATGATTTAATGGGCAAGCTACAGTAGATCCTCTGTTGTTCATGAATCCATCAATCAATGGTAGCTATGATACTCAAAACCTGCAATATATTCAAGCAAGAAGATAACAAAGATTAGAAAACAAAGAAGACAATCTGATAACAACTCTCATGAATCTTTAATGGCAGAAAATGGCATTACAAATAGGCCCTTGTGGTTACAAATGAACAACCAAAATTGCTCCTCCAGCTCTCTCCTCTCTTGGCTCATGAATCCAACCCTTTTCTCATCAAAAAATCTTTCATGTATAGTGAATAATCTCTATATACCCTAAGGAGGTCGAAACCAAGGAGTTACATAGGATCCTCTTCCATTTAGGAGTCTTGTTACAAAATATTCCAAAAAAAGCCTAACAAATTCCTATTTTTTGGAGATTTTGTCTATGATAATAAATGCCTTTTGAAACAGGTTATCCTGATTGATCTGAAAATGGAACACATGTCCCTCATGTCCAAAAAACTCCTAGGAGACCATTCAAACCTTCCTTGATAGGTGGCAACCTCCAAACAAGGCGAATATCCAACAACTATGCAAAACAGAGAGTTTGCAGCACCAGTTTGCAGTGCACTGGTGTTTTAATTATAGCTCTCGAATGACAAACCGGGTTAGGCTGAACTTTGGACAACAAGTCAATGACATTATCATTATCCTCCACAAAAAATTTCAAAAAAGCCCACATCATTGTTTTGGATTTATGATCAAATATTTAGATGCATCTTCTACATGAAATGAGTTCTAGCGCCTCTATCAGCGAGTTCGCAGTGCCTGTGATAGTTCGCAGTGCCTATGACAGATGGATGATGACAAAGAGAACCTTTAATACAACTGAGAGGTGACATGTCACGGTAATGATGTAGATCAAAGGTGTGACTCGAAAACAAAACCAAAGTGGTTTTTTTTTAGCCCTACAATTCTATGTGCTAACATTTGGCTCCACAGGGGATGGCATGCTCCCTATAAGCTGCCAAGAACATGCAGTTCCAATGCCTTATCCATACCATCTCTGCAATATGTACTATGTCTATGCCTTGAGAGAACCTCTGATCATTTATTGAAAACTAAAAAACACTCACTGCAAACCAAATGCTTGCATAGCAAGCTTATTTATATACATTTCTACACTAATCTATCCAATTGAGCTTCTTTGCTTAATTGAAGGCATACTTCCAATGCAGCTAGGTGGGTATCAAATTGATGAAAATAACTCCTTCCATGCAACTGTTAAAAATAATTTTCAAGTGATATGAAGCTTGCAGCAAGAGTTTAGTAAGCAATGGATACTTACAACTGTGATCTAAAATCATACCAACAACTGGATCATTAGAAACCTTTGAAAAATATAAATCTATGTAAAAATCCACAGGATCATAAAACTTATGAAGAGACATTTCTAATGGGTTAAGAAAACCATCTTGTTCCTCTATGAAGGTTGATTCATCAATAAAATGATGGTTCGCATATACTTTACAGCTACTCATATGTTGTTTGATGTTTGTTGCAAGTGCAGGTATAGAAATGATAGACATTTCCTCGCTGATCCTTGGAGTTTTCTACTCATCAATAGGTGATAAAGAGAATTCCAATTGTTGTTGCAATTCTTCCTTATCTTCTTCATTGTATTCCCATGTCTCAAATTCAAAATTGTCACATGTTGATATATCAATCCGCTCATTATCATTTGAATACTCAAAGGAAACAACTTGATTTTCATGACAACTTAAAACAGTGGAAACATTTGATACAATTTCAAAAGTATCTACATTTTGGCTATCGCTTTGAACATCATCAACCTCTTGATCATAATGAAAAGTGTTTTCTAATGCAGCATACACTTTATGACTATTTGATCCTTTACTCAGAAATCGAATTCATAACAGCATTCTGGATAGAGAAAGTCAGCTGAAAATTTCTATTTGCAAAACAAACGAAATGCAACATGAAAATGTCTTAGTGAATTAATACAAGCAATCGGGAGTGATCTACACCAATTACGAGTTGCTCCATCTAAAGATTATGTAAACAATTTGATGAGTACATCTTCATGTATAACTTTCAGATTAAGTATGCACTCGTGATCTAGTAAAACCTCAGCTGGCATTTTCCAATTTTCCCCTCTAAACCTAGGAAGGAAACCTTCCCATTCATATTTACTAGGCACTGGATTTGGAAAACCGACTATCTTTGAAAAATCACAGAAAGCATACATATGAGTTAGGATCTTGTCCATTTCAAAACAATGGAGTCTCCAATGGATATATGAACAGTGGAGTCACCATGGTGAAAGATAAACAATCTAAAAGTCTCTAGCTTCAGTTCACCATCCAAGCTAGATCTAATCATCATAGTTCACCCAGGGAAGGTGTCTTCATTGTCGTCCCCGGCAACGGCACCAAAAATGTTAGCACTGAGAGTCACACTCAGAATTCCATGAGTGCAATCCCAATACCCATCAGAATAAAAATGGATTAAATTGGTTTGGGTAGGTGGATCAACAAGACTAGGAAAGATAGGGAGAGGGAAACAACTTGTCTACAGAGGCATTCCATTGGGCAAGGAGTCATAACATCCTACAGATCAAAGGTAATCAAACTGTATATCAGACAAAGGGATATATAATTATAAGTAGAATCATAGTGAATATGACAAAAGGAAGAACATCCCTTGTACAGAGATCCTTTCTGCAACTGATTAAAGATTGCTTAAACAGTGAACAATGATTTAATGGGCAAGCTACAACAGATCCTTTGTTGTTCATGAATCCATCAATCAATGGCAGCTATGATCCTCAGAACCTACAATATATTCAAGAAATAAGATAACAAAGAAATGGGAAAACAAAGAAGACAATCTGATAATATCTCTCATGAATCTTTAATGGCAGAAAATGGCATTACAAACAGGCCCTCGGGCTTACAAATGAACAACTAAAACTACTCCTCTAGCTCTCTCCTCTCTTGGCTCATGAATCCAACCCTTTTCTCATCAAAAACCCTTTCATTTTTAGTGAAAAATGTATATATGCCCTAAGGAGGTCGAAACCAAGGAGTTACATAGGATCCTCCTCCATTTAGGAGTCTTGTTACAAAAGATTCCAACAAAAGCCTAACAAATTCCTATTTTTTAGGGATTTTGTCTATGATGATAAATGCCTTTTGAAATAGGTCATCCTGATTGATATGGATATGGAACACATGTCCCTCGTGTCCAACAAACTCCTAAGAGACCATTCGAACCTTCCTTTATAGGTGGTTATCTCCAAACAAGGCGAATATCCAACAAATATGCAAAACAGAGAGTTTGCAATGCAGTGGTGTTTTAATTATATCTCTTGAATGACAAACTGGGTCAGGCTAAATATTGGACAGAAAATCAATGACATTATCACTATCCTCCACAAAAAATTTCAGAAAAAACCCGCATCACCGTTTTGGATTTATGATCAAATATTTAGATGCATCTGCTACAGGAAATGTGTTCACAACGCCTTTGTCGGCGAGTTCGCAGTGCCTGTGACAGTTCACAACGCCAAGGGAAAAAAAGTGGCCATACTCCTTTTCTGACCTCCAAACAAAACATAAAATCTCATGGAGTACCTGATGGCTATGAGGTTGATGCTGGTAATTCCAAATTTTCACCCAAATTCTTGTAAGTTGCCTAACCTCCAACCCTCATCCAAGACAGTTCGCAGCGCCAATGATAAAACATCAAAAACCATTCTCTTAGACTTTAAACAACATGAATACCTTCATGGAGTACCTAGTATAAATAAGCTTGATGTTGACATCTTTGAATTAGTATAGAGGTGTCTACAAGTTGTCCAACCTCCAACTCTCTCCTTCATCCAGTTCGCAGTGAAGTTCGCAATGCCTGTCACTAGTTTGCAGGGCGTGATTCAAACAAGATTTGTGTGCTTCAAGGAGACTGTTAGGATGTCCAAAGACCTGATCCCTAAAAATTTGTTAAAAATAGGCTCTGAAAACAACAAAATCCCTTAGCATGACAAAAAGGTAATGATGGCAATGAATGAATGGAGCACTTGAGTACGATGTGAACTCTCCTAGTGAGTTGGAAGCACATACAATTGTCTTTAACTTGACATTTAAATAGATGGATGATGACAAAGAGAACCTTTTATACAAATGAGAGGTGACATGTCACAGTAATGATGTAAGGATCAAAGGTGTGACTCAAAAACAAAACCAAAGTGGCTCTTTTTTACCCCTACAATTCTATGTGCTAACAATATGGAAGTAGTAGTAGGTGTTGGTAGGAAATGACATAGGATTATAATAACAATGTTGAAATGTTATTTTTATGATAAATTTCCTTCATCTTCAATAAATAAGAAGGATCAGAAAAAATCTTTACCTCGAGTTACCTTAGTTTTCCAGAGTTGATATTTACATACATGAACTAGAATTGAAGAGGGCATCTAGGCTTCTACGGACTTGTCCAATTGATCAAACATACAAAATGCATTTGTTGATTTATGATACCAGAGGAGAAGAATGGTGTTGTTGACAAAGTCTGTTGTTTCCTTTGAGATGTTTGCTCGCTGTAAATAGTCCGCAGATGTTTAAGTAGTACAAAACTATTATATCAACCTTTCCACCATGCAAATATCTGACAAACCTCAACAAAAATCATCTATAGGAATGGAGATCGGGCATGGGAACAGATATCTCCTTTTCAACAAGTTTCATTGTCAACTATTGACATTCCCTTCTTATTCAGAAAACATAAAAAGGTTGTTGCATTATACTTTAATCTGGACCACTAAATATATGCAACATTTATTGAAATTTACTAATCTACAATCCTACCCTACTTGAAAAAGGAAACATTTTCTCGAGTGTAAGAGTATTTCCAGTGAATCCATGTGCGTAGTAGATTTACAAGCAAACTAATATCCAAGTATGAAAAATATACCTCAATGGTAGCTCAAACATGAGAGGCTAGCTACTCTCGTGGAGATGATGCCAAGAAGTGTTGAAGGATGGAGGGGTATTGTGGCATGATGATGATTTGGAACCAAGATTCGATTTAATCTTTGTTTCCTTGGTTCTCTCTAGTTTTCAGATCATGAAGCTCTTTTAAGAATTGGTCATCACACTTCATGATGCATATGCGATTTGATGATAAACAAACCAACAATTCCTCAACCTCTCACTCTATTATTTGTTCTCCATCTAATTTGGTCCATGACTCTTTGATCTCTTCTATCTGCTCACAAGGACTACTAGAAGAAACTTCTAGATCCTCCTCTTCTAGAATATGTTCATGGATCTCTGATTCCTCCACTACTTCCTGGATCGCAGACTCATCCCTAGTAACAACTCTAGAGTGTGGGAAAGGATTTGAGAATATCCTTGTAGGGGTGTGTTCTCCTTTACTCAACAAATTCTTGATCATATTTACATTCTCCGCCCAGTATGTTAATCCATGTCTCGCACATAGATTAGTGTATGGATTCTTACAAACCAAAAACAAGAAATTTAAGAAAATATATGAAATCTTGCACACCACACAAGAAAAAATCCAAAGCAAAGAATGTATTCGGACCACTCATGCTACTAAGACCTTGTTGTCACCAAGTTGTCTGTTGACATGAGAAGATTTCCCTTTCCATGCATCAATACAAAATAACACTGGAAGAAAAACATTGTAAGTGCTCTAATCCCTTTAGCACCTCCCTGACAACAACACCAAAAATGTGGGGATATTTATATGTAATAAATTCAGACATTAATTCATCAACCCGGGGGCTCGTAAGATTCAAGGTGCAAGCATAGAAAATGAAGGATCAAAGCCTTTGATAACATATCAAACAAATGCTAACAAATTAAATTGCACCACTAAGTTATATCCCTAGACAAGGGTTACTCAAATGTTGTTTTGGCACAAACCATAATCTTTCTCAAGGGTTCATGTGATCACTTAAAAATCAGATCAGGTGAGTCCTTCAATCTTCAGTGGATTCAACTTCTATGGTCAACTAAAAGAAAGCTTGAAAGTTGCAGGAAACATAGAGTAATCTGCCAGCCATTCACCATGAATGTCAATTACATTTAACTGGCTCCGAGTACAATCTTTCACTGAATAATTCCAAGCATTATTATACTTCCAAATGAATGTAATTACAACAATGATATTTGGTTATGAGCTATTGCATCTATGTCTTGAGCTAAATCAAAAGAATGATAATTAAAAGGCAGTTAATGAATCTAGGAATAAAAATTAGATCTATTAGCTAACTAAGAATAAATAAACACAATGCATCCTAAAGAATGGGGATCCTGCCAAACCCAACACACGTTGTGGGTAAAATTACAAACTAGGTGAGCACTTTAAACACGGAGGCAAAATATCAACAAATGATTATTATTGAAGGAAGTTGGAGATTACAAGTGCCCAAGAATAAATTTGACTTTCTTATATAATGATTCTCTTTACCATGCTAAATCCCTCCTATGTTCTATGGCTGCATATATACAGGAAGAGCAAGTCAGTGGATTAGAACTAAATCCCCTCAAATCAGAATTGTCAAGATACAATTAGTTTACAAGATATTTTCCCATCTCATGTTTGGTAGATCTTGGTTGTAGAAATAACTCAAGATCTGATTACAAATTATTTTACTTAGCATACTTATGCTGAGAATAGCTTGATTATGTCTCCTTTGTTGGCTAGGCGCATACATTTGTCTAGAAGATTGGAGAAGGTGGGGGAAACTATAAATCTAAGTAGACCCATATTAGAAAAATGACTATATTCTCTTAAACCATGTGATTTCTAAGAAAACTACTTGCACATGACCCAAATCAGTATGTTTTGCACAAAACCTACCTTTTCGATTTTCTAGATTTTCCCCCATTAGCTTAGAAAATGTGCGGGAAGATTGTTGCTACTAATTTGGCATGTATTTGACTGAGCACATTTGACCATGGATTGGAGGTTTCCATATGCGACTTGGGCATGAACCAAGGGAGACACACCATGTTGGCATCTAGATTTTGAAAACCCTTGTGGTCATTTTCCATTTGGGCGTGCGCACATATCCTAACCATGAAAGTCAGTTGCAGGAACTAAACACTAGGTACAAGAACTAAACTATCAAAAACCTTCATCAGCAAGATTAATACAGATCCTCTCTAAATCATTAAAAACAAAGGAAATCATAACAATTACTAACATTAAGCTTGTTAAACAAATTAACTTCAGAAGTATAGGTAAATGTGGTAATAATCATAATAAACGAGTGTAAGGATAAGCTGAAATGGTTAAAAAAGAGATGATTGATGATGTAAAAGGTGTCAAATCGGCTAGCCACCAACATGGTTGCACACAAAAACAAGCAAAATTTTGAAAAAACAATTCTGAATCTCAACAATAATGGGGTTAGATCTCAGTTAGTTTACCCTAAAAATACATGTTTTCTCTTTGTTTCTGATTTTTTGAGCTTGCATAAAGCACAGAGCAAAGAGCATACATAAAAAAGAAAAAACTTTTTTCTATGTTTTTAATTTGCCAATATCACAAAAAGCACATCAAAAATAGAATACACAGACTAGAAAGAGTAGCAAATTGGGAATAAAGCAGTTAAACTGAAATATTAACTCATAAAAAAGTTTTGAAACAGCATATTCAAACTTTATACCTCCAAATCTGACAAAAAACGTTGTATCTTGGGGAAAAAAAACCTTTTAGGTAAAACGAAAAGTGTTTCCAACTAAATGAAGTGCTACAGATGCAATGTAACAATCCACTTATCCCAAAGATGCATAGAAATACTAGTACCCATAAATATTTTGTTACATGTGGCAACACAAGTTCAAGATCTCGATCAACAACATGAGCAAGTCTTCAAATGGACTCTGATACCATGTTCGACAAAACATGGTATTTCTACATAGGAACAACACCTTAAGAAACCACTCACATAACTAGATATAATATCACAACAACAGCATTTTTACGTGGCCACTTGAGGTAATAACTAAAGTAAACAAAAAAATTGTACATAAGAGTTTCTCACAATCTAGCTTCAGCAAATGGCCCTCCATGCTCTTTAAATAGATATCATGGACCAATTGAGTGTTGAGCCATGGATCAATAGTTGTTAATATTGAGGAGAATATGAGAAAACAAATCACTCTATGTCTAAAACATATCATGATCGTTAGATTACTTAACTACAAATGCATATTAATGCATACTAAAGAAATACACTTTTACCTAAAGACATGTTAGAGCAAGTTGATCTTAACTAACTACTAAGTGTCTAAATATCCTAACAAAATTGCTATTTTTTTGAAGTGCTAGAAGCTCCCTATCAAATGTCTCCTTGATGATCTTCAAACTCCCTCATAAATTGCTCCAAACTCTTTATTCAACGCTCCCAAATATTGAATGCAATGTGAATAATATGGAAGAAGAGTGTGTTCATACAACAAAGATTAGATCAAACATTGCTATGTTTTGGTTGCAATGGAACCCATTATTAAGGCCATGATTTCAAATAAGTTATAATTTTAACTCTTAAAAAGAAATATGCTACTGTTAGCACTACTTTTCGATTTAGAGGTTGGTTTTAAGGTTTTTTATCAGCAACAATAAGGCCATGGTTGAAAAATGTTGTAATTTTAACCCTGGAAAAAAAGGTACTAGTAGTAGCACCATTTTTTGATTTTGGTGTTTTCAATGCAAAATTATGGGTTTTAAGAGCTAGAGTTCTCGTTTTGAGGTCGCGGCTCTCATTAATTCAATAACTATGTTGGTACCAAATTGATGTGCTTCTCATTAGGTACCTTTTAGTATATTTTTGCAATGCATAGATTTTATTATATTCATCATAGTAAGATTTTCTATTACACTGATAAGGAGGAAGATTTTAGGTGTCAAACCTTTGATCCTGGAGTAAAATATTTCAGAGCATCAGCATTTTGATCTCAATAATTTCATGCAAGGGATGGACGAGGATA
>ML783941.1:74382-143595 GCA_009831015.1 Picea engelmannii | reverse complement strand
CTCCTCACTATCAATCTCCAAATGAGACTCTTTGTATCCCACAAAAGTATCCTTCTTTCCAAAAGGTTCTACCTTCGTCCTCTTCTCCTTTGGTACATGGATGTATACTATCATGTCCACAACTCCATGTCTAGATAGTCTGCTCCATGTCTCAAACCATAGATCATCTAACTTGTTGCCACCTGCAACCGTCAATATAGCTACCTCTCAGAGATATCACATGTGACATGCCCAGAACAAGAACAATGATTTTCTAGTGCTGTGACTAATCATTCCTCCACGGTAACTTGCCTGAAACAACAACCAAAATAATGTTGTGAATAATCATTCCTCCACAGTAACCTTCCTAGAACAAGAGCCAAAACAAAATATAAGAACAACACTTTTCTAGTGTTGTGACTAATCATTCCTCCATGATAACATGCCCAGATGTTGTAGTCCAAAATGCCACCACTATGCATTTTTTTATCATGGCCCATCCATATACACACTTGCAAATCACTTTTGTTGTGTTTCCTTCTTAAAAACTCTATTTTTCAATATGTACGTGACCTTATATACATGCAGCTCGTGTACATACGCTATCTAATGCATATACAACCCACGTTTACTCTCAAAAGTTGAAAAAAAATAAAAAATTTGCGCTTCTCGACAGGGTTTACGAGCTATGTTGGGTTGCACAACCATTTTTACCTCTTGTAGCCCTTCTGAGAACTGAATAACCATCAAATTTCCATATAGAAAGATCCCTAGGGGGGTCAATTGGAATAACTTTTGAAGAAGCAAAGAAACTCTCCCAAAAAATTTCCTTCTTTCTCTCTAAGCTTATGCATCCAGTTCTGAATATCCATTCTCAACAATCTCATTCTCTTATCCTCTTTATGCAATCCATCAAACCCCTTAGTTTTGCATCTTGATTGTGAGGATCTACTAGTGATTGTGGGATTATGAGATTAATGCACTTGAAGTCTTATTGGAGGAACCTAAATGAGGTTCATAGAGAGGTGTCAACATTAAAGATTTGGGTTGTAATATTCCTTATATGTTATCAATAAAAGAGAGCTTTCCTTTCCCAATTAATGTGTTTATGTTCTTGTGAATAATTTTGAATGTGTATAGCTTATTTCATGAGAATTAATACATGTTTATGTTAATAATGACTGTATATATGCTCTTGTAGATTCCTTTTTCGTGTTGTTTCAAGTCATCTTTGGGAGGATACATGCAATCCAAGAGCAAATAGAAGACAAAGGGGATCTACTACGAATGAAAGGACATAAGGTGCCTACCATAATCTAGTTCCTATTTTCCTTAGCAATCATTAGACCTAGTTAGATTTGGAAAGAATAGATTAGTTTTTTTTCTCTTAAGGAGTCATCGCTCTACCTAGCCATTAGAACCTGACAAGGGGGATTTTTCCCCAAAGCACCAGAACAAGAGAAAAAAACAAGAACAACCTGAAGAATGTCAACAAACCTGAAAAGCCCTAAAATTTCAACTTTGACGGAATGTCAATCTGAGAGCACCAGTAGGTGCTCTAGGGCAAGGCAAGTTGATCTGTGGTAAAAAAATTCCCAATGATTTGCAATAAATTCTCAACGGACTTGACAAGTGCAGATCCGTGAAGTGGTAAATTTCATGTGCAATGGTAGAAAAAACTGTGCAGTGGCAGATTTCAACAAAGCTCTGATACCATGTTGAATTTTTTTCTAATTTCCATATCTGATAATTATTGCCTTATGATTTTTCAAACATATTTCAATGCCAATGTTATCATAGAATAATTACACACTGAAATAAAGCTGCAGTGGAAATAATAGAATCATAGAAAGATAGCCATGCATAGTAGACACGATATTTTTACTGGGAAACCCAACCTTGGGAGAAAAGCCAACAATTTTTCTTAAGAAGAATTCAAGCAAGAAAATATATCACTGTAAAATGAAGATCCCGGCATATGGAAGGTTGTGCCCTAGCATGAGGAAGATCCCTCAAGACTAGTGAACCACTAGACAAATATGGCGCACCACCAAAAAAAAACTTATATGATACTCCTTGAAATTTCTCCCTTATGCCATTAGTTACCTTGCCACTAGTATGCCATTGGTGCGCACTTGATGAGAGAAGATTGGTGTATGTGTAAAAATGAAATGATCCACCCTTTATTTATAGTAATCTGATTCATCTTTATTTACTTGTGGGGTCGACTTCTTCTTTTGTCCACAATAATTCATTTAATGTTTTTTCGGGGTTTCTTTAATATTTTAATGGTCTTTGACTTGTCTTCTTGGATTTTCTTCTTTACTAGAAAAATTGTCCATGAGCCTTGTTGATGTGTCATCTCCTCACATGCATGTTTAATTAATATAGGGCTCTAATGTTAAGTAAATCCACCGAGAAGCCCCTCATCACAAGAGGTCTCTTGAGCATACATCTTCAACATTCGACTAGACTTGTAAACAAGTCAAACCTGCCCTATAAAAAATCAGATCACTCCAACCTGGAGCAGGAAATGTGAAATCATATAGCATCTCGAGTCTTTATCACTCCTTATCAAACCATCATGACTGAAGAATAAGACTACACCTGGTCCATTCACCACTAGCAAAGCCTCGTGAGTGAATATATCATTTTCCTTAGTCAGATCAGCATGACCGATATGGGAGAATGTTTGCCCGATGTTGCATCTCGAGTCAATATCACTCCTAGTCAAATAAACATGACTAAGGAGAAACACTATGGCTAGGCCATTCACCACTAACAAATCCCCTTGAGTGAATGTATCATTCTCCCTTGGTCAAATCAGCATGACCAATATGGGAGAATGTCTTCCTGATGTTGCTAACTGGAGAACCATCAACATCTTAGGTCATTCACCACTAGCATAGAGTCGTGAGTGAATGTATCATCCTCCCTTGGTCAAATGAGCATGACCAATCTGGGAGAATGTTTGTCTGATGTTGAAACATCAACAATTTTCCATTTGGTGTGCACACGTATGCTAACCATGGAAGTCAAGTGCAGGAACTGAACACTAGGTAAAGGAATTGAGCTGTCAAAAACCTTCATTAGCAAGATTAATCCAAATCATCTATAAATCATTCAAAACAAAGGAAATTATAATGATTAATAAAATTAAGCTTGTTAAACGCATTAACTTCAGAAGAATAGGTAAATGTGATAATAGTCATAATAAACGGGTGTAAGGATAAGGTGAAATGGTTAAAAAGGATACCAATTGATGATGTAAAAGGTGTCAAATTGGCGAGCCAACATCTCCCCCATGCCTGAGTATTGGCATGTCCTCATGCCAAATGAAGTAGGAAAAGACCATTTTCGAACTACAAAATCCTTCCAAGATTTTCCAACTTTATTGCCATGCTAATTCAATATCATCAATCTGCATTGCCACTGCTAGATTTTCCTGTCATCGATAAATCCTCAGGCTGCATTTCTGCCAGCACCTGCACTCTGTGAAACAACCATTTCCACAAGGATGTTTAATATTGTAAAAGGGAATAGCATAGCTCCTTCAATCCCATTCCAAAAGTCAGCAAAGAGTTCACTGTGTGCAAAGTTAAAAGGTTAGATTGCAACAATTAGATGGAAAGACTTGAATACAACAAAATATTGTCATAGCATAGAATCTTGTCCTACACCCACAATTTAGGGACGAATATAGTTGTCCTTCCACCATCTTAAAACATATGACCCAAAATTACAGAGAACTTACAAATCTCTCTGTAGTGGGCAATATCGAATCTCCTCTCACAAGACATTTGTACACAATATAAGAAAGCTTGATGATGAATGTACATTGCAACATTTGTTTTACCTTCACTAATACTAAGTAATTTGTGAAAACAATGTAAGCATGACATCGGCTTCATGAAAGGCCTCACCCATTTTGAGAGCATCCTCCATGACCAAAGTGAACAAGCAGAATGAACAACTCCCTACAGGTAATCCTATTAGAAGTCCTATCAATCGTTGCCTTGCACATTGATACGAGTCATGCGAGAAGCTTCAAATTCTCTGGCATCATTTTGTATTTCCTAGATAAAATAAGAATGTCGACATTTGCCAAGACATTTTGAATTTGTTGACTCTATCTCAAGAGGTTTCATTGGATACTATGTACTTTCCATGATAACAAGAATAGCCTCCACAAACTATTGTCGCTGATATTTTGCAGTTCAAGACTTTATGCTTATTTTCAACTGAGAGGGTATTTCCTATAAGACGTTGCAATCTAAACTATAGAATGCCTTAACGGCTTCAAACTCTTGTAGGATTTCCTCCTCCATTGCTCTGAAGAATGCAGAAGGCTATTCCTGTGATTAAAATGAACGGCAAAAAAAATGTATAGACCATAAATCATGGTGGGTACACCTTGAGTTCAAGGTTGTTTTCTCCATAAATAGAATTTGTTCTATTCTCAATAAATGAAATTTGTTAAAATATATACTCAGAGCTACCAAAAGGATGGGAACATGTGCTACCATAAGTAGAAAGTTAATATGGGACTGTATTGATGCAACTGTGCCATTTATCATATCTTCTGATGATTCTAATTCAGGCAGAGGAGCAAGAGGCATGCTTATGAGAGTTGTCAGATTTTCCCAAACAAACAATATGGCACTGAAATCGCTTGGTTTATACTTCAACTAGAAATGATTTTGGATGGATATCACTCGAATATTATGAGTCTCATCTTCTATGATAAAGTTGTAATACCATGTTTTCGCTTTTCATTCCCTCTTTTACTTTCGAAAGTATATGGAAAAAAAATCGATTGCCATACCAAAAACAAATAAAAAGAAATCCATCACAGTTAAATGTGAAAGGGAAAACCGAGGTGGCTGGCTGGAGAGATTTCTTGTTGAACTCAAAACTCCATCTTGCTGACAAAGAGAATGTTGGTTGTCACCAATTCAAAATCAAGAGAACTAGTAATGTCCAAGATTTTATTGTTTCACAAAATTATTATAATTTATATGCAAATGGAATTTATTAAGTTTAGACATACCCAAAACAATGGTCAGAGTGACATTGGAGATAAGAAAATGCCTTCACACTTGGGTAGATCGAGTAAAGGGAATCGAACACAGATCTTTGAGTAGATTTGTAAAACTGGATAGCTGCCTGAGCGTTGAAGGAATGGGCGAACCTTGTAGCACATGTGAAGAATGAATGAGAGCAACTCGTTCGGCCCAAGGACACCAGTTCCAATTATTTTGATGCCTTTGACATATATGATTCTATGAGAGACATCAGGGATTCTGAACGCTCATACTTGTTGGAACAATTTTAGCATTTTGTCTACGGAATCTGTTACAGGGGATGAAAAACTTAGGCGCATATTGATAACCTTCACACCTATTGGGCAGCATTATATTGTGGCAATAGTTATTGTTTTGTGTTTAAATTGGTGAATGTGAGACACATCGAAGCCCTAAAAAACATAAGATTCTGCAAACCATAGTTGGAAAATTGTGTATATCAGGCCACTCCTTGCTCTACAACCCCAAGGAAGACCTCAAGCCGAAAAGAGGTAGAATATGTTGCATTCACCTCCCAAATTCATCAACAAAGACAACGTGATAGTAGATCCCATCTCCAACATTTTAAATGTGTCAAAGATTCAGAAAGTTGTGAATTGACAAATTATAACATGGACGTATAAATTTCACCGAAAATACAAACCCACGAGGATCAATATAGATGCAAGCTCCATCTTGTACCAATTTTCATCTTTCATCAAGAACAATGGCATCATGTGTTGGGAAGAGGGTTTCAGCAATGAACAAATGTAATTTTTCTTAAAAGATTGCATAAACTACTTCCATACATAAGTGAAAACTATTTGAGAATTGATTCCACTATAGAACCAGCAAGAGACCATATCTCAAATGAAAACTCATCTCTATATGAAGAAAACTTTGCATCAAATTATATGTATCTGAAGTAAACTCTTTTGCCAGCTATTCTAACTAAATCTCTTATTCTGAAGTTGCTCTTAATCTTACTTTGCAAAGCCATCCATTTGTTGCAAACCTTCCACTTGGAATTTTGAGCTATCTCCAGCAAAACAAATTTCACATAGAGAATCATCGGGATCTAGAAGCTCCTAAGGTTTGAACAATTCACTACTAACCTCATGTCCACCACATTTGACAAACTTGGTATCCTACTAAGTAGCAACTACTGTGTTTTTAAACTAAGATCAAAATGCATTCTTGATCATGTTCATTCTTTTGTTCAAATCTGGGCAAACCAAACTTTACTAATAACTCTTCATTTTGCAGCTCTGGAAATGAAGTGACATGCCAGCATTTCTGCTTGCAAGGCCCTCATCATTTTACTCTTTTCTGGAAGATTAAAATGACCATCTAAAATAAATGATTATCAATACTTGCAGGGCTCGAATTGAACAAATTAGGGAAGATACAATATCAAAGGATGTAGGTTCCTCCACATATGTTGTCATTGAATTGAACAAAGGAGCTTTACCTTTACCTCCATATTTATGTTCTACACTAGAAGCTTCTTGACCATTCAAAGATTTTTTTTTTTAACAAAATGTGGATCATACTTCTGAAGAAAAGGAGTTGCATCTATGAACTATATACTTTTGTGTGTCGTTATGTTGGTCTAGAAACTATGCTACTATGACCATCCTCATTCTTACTCAACATAATCTACAAAAGTGCTCAAACATATATGTGGATTAACTAATTCAACTTTTCACAATTATTAGTCGGATAAGTTGGAATGAAGGATATGGAACAACTATGAAAGGGAAGGAATCTGAAAGTGAAAATTGAGGGAGATCATGGTTTAAGGGTTAATGGTGAGATTATACGTGTTAGCACTGAGAGTCACACTCAGACTGCCATGAGTGAAATGCCAATACCCATCAGAATATAAATGGATTAAATTGGTTTGGGTAGGTGGATCAACAAGACTAGGAAAGAAAGGGAGAGAGAAACAACTTGTCTGCAGAGGCATTCCATTGGGCATGGAGTCATAACATCCTACAGATCAAAGGCAATCAAATTGTATATCAGACAAAGGGATGTATAATTATGAGTAGAAGCATAGTGAATATGACAAAAGGAAGAACATCCATTATACAGAGATCCTTTATGCAATAGATTAAAGATTGCTTAAACAATGAACAATGATTTAATGGGCAAGCTACAGTAGATCCTCTGTTGTTCATGAATCCATCAATCAATGGTAGCTATGATACTCAAAACCTGCAATATATTCAAGCAAGAAGATAACAAAGATTAGAAAACAAAGAAGACAATCTGATAACAACTCTCATGAATCTTTAATGGCAGAAAATGGCATTACAAATAGGCCCTTGTGGTTACAAATGAACAACCAAAATTGCTCCTCCAGCTCTCTCCTCTCTTGGCTCATGAATCCAACCCTTTTCTCATCAAAAAATCTTTCATGTATAGTGAATAATCTCTATATACCCTAAGGAGGTCGAAACCAAGGAGTTACATAGGATCCTCTTCCATTTAGGAGTCTTGTTACAAAATATTCCAAAAAAAGCCTAACAAATTCCTATTTTTTGGAGATTTTGTCTATGATAATAAATGCCTTTTGAAACAGGTTATCCTGATTGATCTGAAAATGGAACACATGTCCCTCATGTCCAAAAAACTCCTAGGAGACCATTCAAACCTTCCTTGATAGGTGGCAACCTCCAAACAAGGCGAATATCCAACAACTATGCAAAACAGAGAGTTTGCAGCACCAGTTTGCAGTGCACTGGTGTTTTAATTATAGCTCTCGAATGACAAACCGGGTTAGGCTGAACTTTGGACAACAAGTCAATGACATTATCATTATCCTCCACAAAAAATTTCAAAAAAGCCCACATCATTGTTTTGGATTTATGATCAAATATTTAGATGCATCTTCTACATGAAATGAGTTCTAGCGCCTCTATCAGCGAGTTCGCAGTGCCTGTGATAGTTCGCAGTGCCTATGACAGATGGATGATGACAAAGAGAACCTTTAATACAACTGAGAGGTGACATGTCACGGTAATGATGTAGATCAAAGGTGTGACTCGAAAACAAAACCAAAGTGGTTTTTTTTTAGCCCTACAATTCTATGTGCTAACATTTGGCTCCACAGGGGATGGCATGCTCCCTATAAGCTGCCAAGAACATGCAGTTCCAATGCCTTATCCATACCATCTCTGCAATATGTACTATGTCTATGCCTTGAGAGAACCTCTGATCATTTATTGAAAACTAAAAAACACTCACTGCAAACCAAATGCTTGCATAGCAAGCTTATTTATATACATTTCTACACTAATCTATCCAATTGAGCTTCTTTGCTTAATTGAAGGCATACTTCCAATGCAGCTAGGTGGGTATCAAATTGATGAAAATAACTCCTTCCATGCAACTGTTAAAAATAATTTTCAAGTGATATGAAGCTTGCAGCAAGAGTTTAGTAAGCAATGGATACTTACAACTGTGATCTAAAATCATACCAACAACTGGATCATTAGAAACCTTTGAAAAATATAAATCTATGTAAAAATCCACAGGATCATAAAACTTATGAAGAGACATTTCTAATGGGTTAAGAAAACCATCTTGTTCCTCTATGAAGGTTGATTCATCAATAAAATGATGGTTCGCATATACTTTACAGCTACTCATATGTTGTTTGATGTTTGTTGCAAGTGCAGGTATAGAAATGATAGACATTTCCTCGCTGATCCTTGGAGTTTTCTACTCATCAATAGGTGATAAAGAGAATTCCAATTGTTGTTGCAATTCTTCCTTATCTTCTTCATTGTATTCCCATGTCTCAAATTCAAAATTGTCACATGTTGATATATCAATCCGCTCATTATCATTTGAATACTCAAAGGAAACAACTTGATTTTCATGACAACTTAAAACAGTGGAAACATTTGATACAATTTCAAAAGTATCTACATTTTGGCTATCGCTTTGAACATCATCAACCTCTTGATCATAATGAAAAGTGTTTTCTAATGCAGCATACACTTTATGACTATTTGATCCTTTACTCAGAAATCGAATTCATAACAGCATTCTGGATAGAGAAAGTCAGCTGAAAATTTCTATTTGCAAAACAAACGAAATGCAACATGAAAATGTCTTAGTGAATTAATACAAGCAATCGGGAGTGATCTACACCAATTACGAGTTGCTCCATCTAAAGATTATGTAAACAATTTGATGAGTACATCTTCATGTATAACTTTCAGATTAAGTATGCACTCGTGATCTAGTAAAACCTCAGCTGGCATTTTCCAATTTTCCCCTCTAAACCTAGGAAGGAAACCTTCCCATTCATATTTACTAGGCACTGGATTTGGAAAACCGACTATCTTTGAAAAATCACAGAAAGCATACATATGAGTTAGGATCTTGTCCATTTCAAAACAATGGAGTCTCCAATGGATATATGAACAGTGGAGTCACCATGGTGAAAGATAAACAATCTAAAAGTCTCTAGCTTCAGTTCACCATCCAAGCTAGATCTAATCATCATAGTTCACCCAGGGAAGGTGTCTTCATTGTCGTCCCCGGCAACGGCACCAAAAATGTTAGCACTGAGAGTCACACTCAGAATTCCATGAGTGCAATCCCAATACCCATCAGAATAAAAATGGATTAAATTGGTTTGGGTAGGTGGATCAACAAGACTAGGAAAGATAGGGAGAGGGAAACAACTTGTCTACAGAGGCATTCCATTGGGCAAGGAGTCATAACATCCTACAGATCAAAGGTAATCAAACTGTATATCAGACAAAGGGATATATAATTATAAGTAGAATCATAGTGAATATGACAAAAGGAAGAACATCCCTTGTACAGAGATCCTTTCTGCAACTGATTAAAGATTGCTTAAACAGTGAACAATGATTTAATGGGCAAGCTACAACAGATCCTTTGTTGTTCATGAATCCATCAATCAATGGCAGCTATGATCCTCAGAACCTACAATATATTCAAGAAATAAGATAACAAAGAAATGGGAAAACAAAGAAGACAATCTGATAATATCTCTCATGAATCTTTAATGGCAGAAAATGGCATTACAAACAGGCCCTCGGGCTTACAAATGAACAACTAAAACTACTCCTCTAGCTCTCTCCTCTCTTGGCTCATGAATCCAACCCTTTTCTCATCAAAAACCCTTTCATTTTTAGTGAAAAATGTATATATGCCCTAAGGAGGTCGAAACCAAGGAGTTACATAGGATCCTCCTCCATTTAGGAGTCTTGTTACAAAAGATTCCAACAAAAGCCTAACAAATTCCTATTTTTTAGGGATTTTGTCTATGATGATAAATGCCTTTTGAAATAGGTCATCCTGATTGATATGGATATGGAACACATGTCCCTCGTGTCCAACAAACTCCTAAGAGACCATTCGAACCTTCCTTTATAGGTGGTTATCTCCAAACAAGGCGAATATCCAACAAATATGCAAAACAGAGAGTTTGCAATGCAGTGGTGTTTTAATTATATCTCTTGAATGACAAACTGGGTCAGGCTAAATATTGGACAGAAAATCAATGACATTATCACTATCCTCCACAAAAAATTTCAGAAAAAACCCGCATCACCGTTTTGGATTTATGATCAAATATTTAGATGCATCTGCTACAGGAAATGTGTTCACAACGCCTTTGTCGGCGAGTTCGCAGTGCCTGTGACAGTTCACAACGCCAAGGGAAAAAAAGTGGCCATACTCCTTTTCTGACCTCCAAACAAAACATAAAATCTCATGGAGTACCTGATGGCTATGAGGTTGATGCTGGTAATTCCAAATTTTCACCCAAATTCTTGTAAGTTGCCTAACCTCCAACCCTCATCCAAGACAGTTCGCAGCGCCAATGATAAAACATCAAAAACCATTCTCTTAGACTTTAAACAACATGAATACCTTCATGGAGTACCTAGTATAAATAAGCTTGATGTTGACATCTTTGAATTAGTATAGAGGTGTCTACAAGTTGTCCAACCTCCAACTCTCTCCTTCATCCAGTTCGCAGTGAAGTTCGCAATGCCTGTCACTAGTTTGCAGGGCGTGATTCAAACAAGATTTGTGTGCTTCAAGGAGACTGTTAGGATGTCCAAAGACCTGATCCCTAAAAATTTGTTAAAAATAGGCTCTGAAAACAACAAAATCCCTTAGCATGACAAAAAGGTAATGATGGCAATGAATGAATGGAGCACTTGAGTACGATGTGAACTCTCCTAGTGAGTTGGAAGCACATACAATTGTCTTTAACTTGACATTTAAATAGATGGATGATGACAAAGAGAACCTTTTATACAAATGAGAGGTGACATGTCACAGTAATGATGTAAGGATCAAAGGTGTGACTCAAAAACAAAACCAAAGTGGCTCTTTTTTACCCCTACAATTCTATGTGCTAACAATATGGAAGTAGTAGTAGGTGTTGGTAGGAAATGACATAGGATTATAATAACAATGTTGAAATGTTATTTTTATGATAAATTTCCTTCATCTTCAATAAATAAGAAGGATCAGAAAAAATCTTTACCTCGAGTTACCTTAGTTTTCCAGAGTTGATATTTACATACATGAACTAGAATTGAAGAGGGCATCTAGGCTTCTACGGACTTGTCCAATTGATCAAACATACAAAATGCATTTGTTGATTTATGATACCAGAGGAGAAGAATGGTGTTGTTGACAAAGTCTGTTGTTTCCTTTGAGATGTTTGCTCGCTGTAAATAGTCCGCAGATGTTTAAGTAGTACAAAACTATTATATCAACCTTTCCACCATGCAAATATCTGACAAACCTCAACAAAAATCATCTATAGGAATGGAGATCGGGCATGGGAACAGATATCTCCTTTTCAACAAGTTTCATTGTCAACTATTGACATTCCCTTCTTATTCAGAAAACATAAAAAGGTTGTTGCATTATACTTTAATCTGGACCACTAAATATATGCAACATTTATTGAAATTTACTAATCTACAATCCTACCCTACTTGAAAAAGGAAACATTTTCTCGAGTGTAAGAGTATTTCCAGTGAATCCATGTGCGTAGTAGATTTACAAGCAAACTAATATCCAAGTATGAAAAATATACCTCAATGGTAGCTCAAACATGAGAGGCTAGCTACTCTCGTGGAGATGATGCCAAGAAGTGTTGAAGGATGGAGGGGTATTGTGGCATGATGATGATTTGGAACCAAGATTCGATTTAATCTTTGTTTCCTTGGTTCTCTCTAGTTTTCAGATCATGAAGCTCTTTTAAGAATTGGTCATCACACTTCATGATGCATATGCGATTTGATGATAAACAAACCAACAATTCCTCAACCTCTCACTCTATTATTTGTTCTCCATCTAATTTGGTCCATGACTCTTTGATCTCTTCTATCTGCTCACAAGGACTACTAGAAGAAACTTCTAGATCCTCCTCTTCTAGAATATGTTCATGGATCTCTGATTCCTCCACTACTTCCTGGATCGCAGACTCATCCCTAGTAACAACTCTAGAGTGTGGGAAAGGATTTGAGAATATCCTTGTAGGGGTGTGTTCTCCTTTACTCAACAAATTCTTGATCATATTTACATTCTCCGCCCAGTATGTTAATCCATGTCTCGCACATAGATTAGTGTATGGATTCTTACAAACCAAAAACAAGAAATTTAAGAAAATATATGAAATCTTGCACACCACACAAGAAAAAATCCAAAGCAAAGAATGTATTCGGACCACTCATGCTACTAAGACCTTGTTGTCACCAAGTTGTCTGTTGACATGAGAAGATTTCCCTTTCCATGCATCAATACAAAATAACACTGGAAGAAAAACATTGTAAGTGCTCTAATCCCTTTAGCACCTCCCTGACAACAACACCAAAAATGTGGGGATATTTATATGTAATAAATTCAGACATTAATTCATCAACCCGGGGGCTCGTAAGATTCAAGGTGCAAGCATAGAAAATGAAGGATCAAAGCCTTTGATAACATATCAAACAAATGCTAACAAATTAAATTGCACCACTAAGTTATATCCCTAGACAAGGGTTACTCAAATGTTGTTTTGGCACAAACCATAATCTTTCTCAAGGGTTCATGTGATCACTTAAAAATCAGATCAGGTGAGTCCTTCAATCTTCAGTGGATTCAACTTCTATGGTCAACTAAAAGAAAGCTTGAAAGTTGCAGGAAACATAGAGTAATCTGCCAGCCATTCACCATGAATGTCAATTACATTTAACTGGCTCCGAGTACAATCTTTCACTGAATAATTCCAAGCATTATTATACTTCCAAATGAATGTAATTACAACAATGATATTTGGTTATGAGCTATTGCATCTATGTCTTGAGCTAAATCAAAAGAATGATAATTAAAAGGCAGTTAATGAATCTAGGAATAAAAATTAGATCTATTAGCTAACTAAGAATAAATAAACACAATGCATCCTAAAGAATGGGGATCCTGCCAAACCCAACACACGTTGTGGGTAAAATTACAAACTAGGTGAGCACTTTAAACACGGAGGCAAAATATCAACAAATGATTATTATTGAAGGAAGTTGGAGATTACAAGTGCCCAAGAATAAATTTGACTTTCTTATATAATGATTCTCTTTACCATGCTAAATCCCTCCTATGTTCTATGGCTGCATATATACAGGAAGAGCAAGTCAGTGGATTAGAACTAAATCCCCTCAAATCAGAATTGTCAAGATACAATTAGTTTACAAGATATTTTCCCATCTCATGTTTGGTAGATCTTGGTTGTAGAAATAACTCAAGATCTGATTACAAATTATTTTACTTAGCATACTTATGCTGAGAATAGCTTGATTATGTCTCCTTTGTTGGCTAGGCGCATACATTTGTCTAGAAGATTGGAGAAGGTGGGGGAAACTATAAATCTAAGTAGACCCATATTAGAAAAATGACTATATTCTCTTAAACCATGTGATTTCTAAGAAAACTACTTGCACATGACCCAAATCAGTATGTTTTGCACAAAACCTACCTTTTCGATTTTCTAGATTTTCCCCCATTAGCTTAGAAAATGTGCGGGAAGATTGTTGCTACTAATTTGGCATGTATTTGACTGAGCACATTTGACCATGGATTGGAGGTTTCCATATGCGACTTGGGCATGAACCAAGGGAGACACACCATGTTGGCATCTAGATTTTGAAAACCCTTGTGGTCATTTTCCATTTGGGCGTGCGCACATATCCTAACCATGAAAGTCAGTTGCAGGAACTAAACACTAGGTACAAGAACTAAACTATCAAAAACCTTCATCAGCAAGATTAATACAGATCCTCTCTAAATCATTAAAAACAAAGGAAATCATAACAATTACTAACATTAAGCTTGTTAAACAAATTAACTTCAGAAGTATAGGTAAATGTGGTAATAATCATAATAAACGAGTGTAAGGATAAGCTGAAATGGTTAAAAAAGAGATGATTGATGATGTAAAAGGTGTCAAATCGGCTAGCCACCAACATGGTTGCACACAAAAACAAGCAAAATTTTGAAAAAACAATTCTGAATCTCAACAATAATGGGGTTAGATCTCAGTTAGTTTACCCTAAAAATACATGTTTTCTCTTTGTTTCTGATTTTTTGAGCTTGCATAAAGCACAGAGCAAAGAGCATACATAAAAAAGAAAAAACTTTTTTCTATGTTTTTAATTTGCCAATATCACAAAAAGCACATCAAAAATAGAATACACAGACTAGAAAGAGTAGCAAATTGGGAATAAAGCAGTTAAACTGAAATATTAACTCATAAAAAAGTTTTGAAACAGCATATTCAAACTTTATACCTCCAAATCTGACAAAAAACGTTGTATCTTGGGGAAAAAAAACCTTTTAGGTAAAACGAAAAGTGTTTCCAACTAAATGAAGTGCTACAGATGCAATGTAACAATCCACTTATCCCAAAGATGCATAGAAATACTAGTACCCATAAATATTTTGTTACATGTGGCAACACAAGTTCAAGATCTCGATCAACAACATGAGCAAGTCTTCAAATGGACTCTGATACCATGTTCGACAAAACATGGTATTTCTACATAGGAACAACACCTTAAGAAACCACTCACATAACTAGATATAATATCACAACAACAGCATTTTTACGTGGCCACTTGAGGTAATAACTAAAGTAAACAAAAAAATTGTACATAAGAGTTTCTCACAATCTAGCTTCAGCAAATGGCCCTCCATGCTCTTTAAATAGATATCATGGACCAATTGAGTGTTGAGCCATGGATCAATAGTTGTTAATATTGAGGAGAATATGAGAAAACAAATCACTCTATGTCTAAAACATATCATGATCGTTAGATTACTTAACTACAAATGCATATTAATGCATACTAAAGAAATACACTTTTACCTAAAGACATGTTAGAGCAAGTTGATCTTAACTAACTACTAAGTGTCTAAATATCCTAACAAAATTGCTATTTTTTTGAAGTGCTAGAAGCTCCCTATCAAATGTCTCCTTGATGATCTTCAAACTCCCTCATAAATTGCTCCAAACTCTTTATTCAACGCTCCCAAATATTGAATGCAATGTGAATAATATGGAAGAAGAGTGTGTTCATACAACAAAGATTAGATCAAACATTGCTATGTTTTGGTTGCAATGGAACCCATTATTAAGGCCATGATTTCAAATAAGTTATAATTTTAACTCTTAAAAAGAAATATGCTACTGTTAGCACTACTTTTCGATTTAGAGGTTGGTTTTAAGGTTTTTTATCAGCAACAATAAGGCCATGGTTGAAAAATGTTGTAATTTTAACCCTGGAAAAAAAGGTACTAGTAGTAGCACCATTTTTTGATTTTGGTGTTTTCAATGCAAAATTATGGGTTTTAAGAGCTAGAGTTCTCGTTTTGAGGTCGCGGCTCTCATTAATTCAATAACTATGTTGGTACCAAATTGATGTGCTTCTCATTAGGTACCTTTTAGTATATTTTTGCAATGCATAGATTTTATTATATTCATCATAGTAAGATTTTCTATTACACTGATAAGGAGGAAGATTTTAGGTGTCAAACCTTTGATCCTGGAGTAAAATATTTCAGAGCATCAGCATTTTGATCTCAATAATTTCATGCAAGGGATGGACGAGGATAGCTTGGAGAAAATTGTTGCGACATCAATGTGATTTGTAAGTGCCTTCTTTTGGCTTTCCATTTTAATATCAACTTGGCCTATTCCTTTCATTATGATTGTTCATTGTAATGTCTATGCTTAAGTCAAATCGGTTGTAGATAGATTTCTTTTATCTAATCATATAGAGTAGGAGAAAGCATTTCTTTGTTGTTCTTTGTAGGTCCCAACTCGTGCTAAGGAGCTTGGAGCAGCGAGGATAAACATCGAAACAAGGTACGCCACACTCTTTATCTTTCTCATTCTAATTGGTTATGAACTAGATCTATAAGGAAAGTAGCAACCATTTGTTTACTTTTGTATTTGGATGAAATAAGGGGTCTTGGTCCAAAGGGGAGCTTACCCTGTCCGCAGGGTAAGATTGATCATAATAGAAAAATGGCGACTCCATTGGGGAAGGACTTTAACTAGTCTTTCATTTGGTTCGTCTTGAATTATTTCTTATGATTAGATCTTGTTTGTTTGATGCTTGATTCTGAGTCATTTTTCCTCCCCTCTTATTGATTGAAGAGTTGACATAGTCATTGACTGAGTCTCTGCTGAGTTTTTATCTTTTGGAAGCCATTTTCAACCACTTTCCAGAACGAACACTCCCCTGTAGTGGTTATCAAAGCGCCATTGGCCTGAATGGCACTCCCCCTTGGTATCCTAGGGAGCACCATAGTGTTTTGTTCCTTTGGTAACAAGGGCGTGAGTCTTTCCTTTTAGGTGGATTTATGAGTTTTTCCTTGGTTCTGCTCAGTCTGTTGTTAAGAAACTTTTAGCCTAGAGTCTTTTGATTTGTTTTTTACTTTGTTTTGACTAAGAAATTGACATTCATCACTCATTTCATTTCCTTCTTTGATTTTGCCAACTTCTAGTTGTGAAACTATATGGTCCCCTTGGGTTAACAATATCCCTTGGTTAATCCTATCTGTTGTTTCCGAGTCTGTACTTAAGGCTTTAAAGTACAGTGTCAAGGCATCTGAAAGTATGATAAAGGTTGATAAAGGATTACACTAACCCTCGGTGTAGGAAACTACTGTAGGTTTCTACGTTCTTGCTGCCTAGCTTCCCACTATTCCTGAGTAGTAATGTCTTGTTCAATGGCTGCCCATGAACGTTCCAATTCCTCCCGGGTGTTCGCAGTTTTAAGCATTGTGTCGAAGAGATTTAGAGCGATATGAATTTGATTAGATAGTCCGGGTTGAATGTTGGGTTGAGTGGCTGCAGGGACAGTCATTGAGGAACAATTCCAGTATGGAAATGATTTTTTAATAGAGATTTTATTTGTTGTTTCAATTCGGACGAAATAAAGAGAAACTTTTGCATGAAAAAACGAAATAAGAATGCAAATTGAGGGCCCTTTCCTGTAACTGTATCGTTTTTGGTAAAAATAACGTGAGATGGGAGAAAAACATTTATCTGTAGTAACACAAAGCTCCTGTTAATGGAAAATTCACGTGCACACAGAAGAAGAAATTGACATGAACATAATTGACATAGTGTAAATAAACATAAAATTCTGTAAATGTAAGTTGGTCTTACACCCGCTGGTAGCTGGTGCAGAGGAAAGACAAGAGACAATTACAGAAAAGATGAAATCCTTTCACTATAGTAGTGGTAGTACTAAATTATAGTGACACACATCAATTATATAGAGCAAAATGAAAAGAAACAAAAAAACATAACGAAACAAACTTGCAACACAGTCGGGGCAGAATCGGGAATCTTCAAATTTGCTTGTATTGACTTCCTTCATGCAAAAACTCTATTACAATTGATCTCCAAAAAGTCCAGCCTTTATCTCTTCTTATTGTGATGTATTTATACAAAATTTTGCCTCTTGGTTCAGAAGAGCCAAATTACTCCATCTGTCCGAATCCGTTTTCAAAAAAGTGCCAGGTGCTCATTTTTGCTTAGATTCAATACATATGATACATTTGTCAAAAAATAAAATACAAGTTGTGAAGGTTTTGCATTGACAGCTGGGGGGAGCGAAATAACTCTATTTCACCGATTCTATCTTTAAGAAGTGCTAGGTGCCTGTCCTCGCATGGATTCAGTGTACATTATACACTTGTCCACAAACTGGGTGACAAGTTGTGAAGGCTCGGCCTGACAACGAGCTTCGGCTGAATAGCACTCTCGTGCCAACTGTGGAAGCTTATCATCTACTTGTATATCAACGAGTTCAAGGGCGCCAAGTTGTGCACTGGGTTGAATCAAATGTTTGTCGATTTGAGCTGGGTCTACCCTGTCCATCTTGGAGATTTCCGTCGAATTTCTCTCATTCTCCTCTTTTATGTCGAGAGAAATCCGATCTATATTTATCTGCCTCAGCACCTCTGTGTCACCTCCAATCTCTATCCCTAACTGCTCACCATTTATGTTATTGACGGCCTCTTCTAACGAATTTGTCACTTTTTGAGCCTGCTCCTTGCTTAAAGTAATATCTTGTTCCCAATTCTTTAACAAGATATTACCCATGGTTTGTTCGGCAATGGTGAGCCTGGGAGGCCCTGAAAACCTGTTGTTGGTCGCTATCACTGCCTCTTGAAAAGCGACCCGAGCAGCTTCTGCGTTCCTTTCTTTGTTAGTCAGATTCTCGGAGATCCGATGAATTAACAAGCAGTCTTCTCGAATCTCTCCTACTTTGTTCAGCAGGCTCTGTTTAGCAGAGGAGATCCTGCTCCGAATATCGATTGCTCGGGATTTAACGATCTCGATGTCAACCGCCTTGCTTTCTGTGACCTCCAACTGAGCCTGCAGTTGTGTAATCATATCCCTCTGCTGGCCCGATTGTACCCGACCATCTCGAATCGTAGAATTTGCTTGTTCCAGCTTGGTCTTGAGGACTTCAATTTCTTTCTTGTCGGTCAATTGGGCCAACTCGATTTCTTCGCTTGCTTGACTCCTAGCGCTTTCTGCTGCCGAAGCCACCCTGGCCTCAAGAGTCTTGATCAGGCGATTTTTTGCTTTGAGCTGCTTCTTTAGCATTTTGACCGAGAATTGATTTGTCGTTGCATACGCTCCTAGCGTTCCTGCAATTTCCGTGGCAAATTCATCTTTCCTTTTATTTCTCCCATCGGTCATCACTTTGAATTTTTTAACAGTGGACTCTCCCTCTTGATAAAATTCTCGCTTCACCACAGCTTTCCTCTTTTTGTCAAAGAAGAATTCGTTAGGAGGGAGTTTTGCTGCCCTTATAGGTCTCAATTCTTCACCAAATATCCATCCCTCGCTAATGCCTCCCTGTGCCGACTGCAAGGGTGTGATAGAGGTGATGGGTTGCCCGACCTGCTTCTCACCCTTCCCTGGTGTGCTGAGTGGATCTCGCTCTTTCGGGGGGTCAAAGGTCTTCGTCCCTGCCTCCGGATTCTGAGTTTTTGGTGGGTCTGTCTCTTTTATTTCCACCTCCGGACTATGCTCCTTGGGAGGATCAGTGGTCTCTTTTTCTGTTTCGGGATTCTCCTCTCGCTCAGGACCCTTCTCCTTTTCTGGATTCTTCTCTTGCTCAGGACTCTTTTCCTTTTCGGGATTTTTCTTTGTTTCGGGATTCTTCTCCTGCTCAGGACTCTTCTCCTGCTCCCCTTCCTGACGTTTTTTGGGGTTAGAGGTTTGCCCCCCAGAACTTTCGGCATCTTTTTCTTTCTCCTTGGAAAGTCCCAAACCTCCCAGCACCACGGGGAGACATCGTTTCCTATGTCCTGAAATTTTAAAACTGAGGCCCTGTCATCGAGTACTAGGGATCCGATTCGAAATTGCACCTCCGAATAGGACTTCGCCCCTTGGAAAACATCATCCGAGGGCGAACATTCATGTTCGAACCTCTTTAACCCACAATTTCCCAAATGAGTGCTTACAATTCCCTGAGGATCATGCTTTTTGTACTCGATAGAGACTAGGCTCAAGTCTTCAATGGCTGCAGCCTCAGCCTTAGCATGTCCAAAATCTAATAAGGAATAGGAATTTAGCCGAATAGGGAAAAACAGCCATACCTTCTTTGATGACACTTTGAGCTCTTTGCTCACTCCGTCGATTATTGTTTGTCGAGCAATCTCGCGACAGGCCAGCTTGTCGGGGATGAACAGTGGTAGTGCCGAAGGAGGGACAGCAGCTCTAAACACTCTAAAATAAGAGAATTTCTCTTCCACGTACCAGTCCGCGATACGTCTCAGATTCGCAGCAATGCTATCTGAAATGCGGGGTGGCGAAAGATCAAAAATGGTGATGTGCAGGGGCACCATCACCCAGTTAAAAATCTCATAAATAAACTTGTTCACGTTATTTTCCCACAGCTTGTCGTGGTACTCATGAACGGTCTTCTCATGGGCTGGGCTCCAAGCCCAATTCATTAAAGGAAAAGGCGTCATGGAGCATATTGCGTCCATGATATACGCGGACATGAAGAATCTGGATGGTTTTCCGGCTGCTTTTTGCTCCCGGTACTCGGTGACCCTATTGAACAAACTATCGGAGAGAATTTTTGCCCAATTGAATGAGGAACCTTCTGCCACCCGAAAGATGAGAGGTACCCACTAGATGTAAAAATGTGCGGTATCCTCCCATCCGAAAAGCCGACAAGTCATCATCGCCACATACATATAGTTGGGCTCCAGCGAAGAAATTGAATACACGCCCTTGTCATTAACTCTGAATGTCGCGGAACGCGAAACCCAATCTTTTATCAAGCTTGGTAGGGTTTTGTCAAATTCTTCGCACTCCTTCTTTTTGAAATCCGCCAGGAATTCTTTTCCATATGTGTATTCAGAAGTTGCTGGGAGCTTATACATAGCTTGGATATGCTCAGGCCTAAAAGTCCCGATCATGGCCTGTCGGTCATTTAAGATAGTTCTGGAGGGCAGGTCGACGTGATCCAATGCCCATAGGATCATGTCGTAGTATGGGAGCGACCGAGGTCTGGTTGCAACCAGGTGCATTCCCGACTGAACAATTGTCTTGTACCTAGTGTTCAGGTCGTCCTTCACAATATCAAGGTTATAGTCATCAGAGTCTAAACAGTTTACCAGCTCGGATTGTAAAATGTTTTAAATAGACGACCAGGTGGATACTGAGCCACCCGTCCGAGGCGAAGTATCTGAGACATTGTCCGGACCCTGTGCTGTAACCTCGACGTTTGCTTTCGCTACTCTCCTTGGTGCCATAGTTGAAGCTTTCTCTTTTGTTCTTCTGCAGTAGACCTGTGTATACATGCGGAAATGAGTTTCCTCGGAGAAAAGTGAGTTCTATGTGCTTAAGAGAAATGTAAAAAATAAACTGAAACTCTCGCATATATTTGAAAATCCTGTACGTTTGAATTAAGTCTGTCCAATCGCAAATAAAACCAAATTTATTATATAAATCCGATCTTATTTGTTCGTATATTTACCCTAAATCTTCATTAATGTCATTAATGTTCAACGGCTTGACAGGCCATCGAGTTATGGAGAGTAAGCAAGTACCTCGTGAAATGTGCCAACCTTGAAGCGCGGGACGTATTTCGTTTAATTTAAAAAATCAAATCTTATGGACTTAAATCATTTCCTCGCCTTTCGCCGCATCGTGAATTTCCCTTTAACATTATGACTTTACAACTCGCGAGACTACGAGTGACGATTTAGCTTTATTAACAATAACCGTGATTTGACGCATCCTTAATCATATAATTAACTTAATCGCCATATCGCGACTCGAAAATTCGAGGACAGATTTTTGGGAAAATGATATGCCGAGTCGTGATATCGCGATGAAGCGATAATTAAGGTTCGAATTAAGAGAAGGGAATCTTAGATTAGGTGACTAATTAATCTTGCCATAATCATATCGCAACTTTGTCAATCAGGGTTTTGGACACTTTAACTTCATGAAAGAAGGTATCGAGTGGCGATGTGCCGAGAACCAACACTAACCATGGTTAGTTTTTTACCTTTAGTTATCGACCAAGGTTCTCACAAAAGCTATTGCGTTCTCGGCTATCGGGGCTGTAAGAACAAAAACTTAGGTTTGACGAGTGCCGAGGCATGAAATACCAACGATGTCTAATCAAGGGTTTGAAGTTTTACCATAGTAAATGCCTTGGGTGAAAAAATTTGAAAAAACGAGTTCGCAGTTTCGCGACTCGGGACTTGCGAGTTCAAAAATTAAAGTGTCTGACTTGCGATACCCGACTAGCGATATTCAAAAATAGAAAAGCCAACATACTTTCAAAAAATGGATCTTTTCTTTTGAAATTGAAAAATCATTGCTATTCAGGCGATAAGATTTCAGAGTCTTATGATTTCGGAAGGAAAAGAAAAACAACTTTAGATCTCAAGCATCAAACGTTGAAAATTGCGCGAGGTGAAAAAACAAGAGCGACTTCAACATAGGCTCCAACTAGGGATCCCACTTCCCTGTGAGGCGGGAAGAACAGTAGACCAGGTGCCAAAATTGGGTAAATGGAGTCATAGTCTAAAATCAAGAGAAAAATCCAAGGAAAAAGATAGAAAGGGGGAAAAACTTTCGTTAGATAACCCAGAGATTTTTTCGAACTCAGATACTCTTTCCAAACACAGCTGAAGTCACCTTCGTAATTTTCCCTTTTTCACTACTAAGTTTGGGGAACGCTTCAAGACAGTCGTAACATTCCTAGGATATTCAACAGGTCTTGTGATTCTGAGCTTGCATCAAAAGAATGATATTACATAATCTAAAATAGGGAAGTCCCATCGAAACTTGGGGAAATGATCAGGTTTTCAAAAAGCATTGATTACCAGAGTTGATTGATGTTCATGTATAACAGCCTTACAGATCTCTCAGACATTGCTTCACTGCCAGCGAGCCTATTCAGTACCCCGGTGAAGTTGTCTAACCCTTTTTCACTGAATTTCTTTTCACCACTTCGAAAAATATTTTTGTGTTTAAACGCTAAGACGAGGGAAATCATTTCTGAATTTCCTTTCATCATCTTAATTGACTAGGTGGGGGCAATCATTTCTGAATTTCCTTTCACCACCTGTCTCAGTATTTACTTTTAAAACACGAAGATGGGAGCAATCAGTTTATATCAGGGCTGAGATCTGTGTAATATTTTTTATCGGAGGTCTGTCAACTTATTTTGATTACTCGGTATCAACCTTCCTTTGACCCTCACAAGACCTTTATTTCTTAGGGAGACAGGGGAGCATAATAAAATTTTAAGGAACATCTTGTTCAAGCAAGCTTTGATTTTTCAAACGCTATTGAAAAACTTAGGAAGGTTAAGATCGCTTATAGGCGTTCCTTAGTTTAGCAGAGGATCAAGTAGTTGTGAAGACCAGTTTTCTTATTAAGATCTGTTTCAGAATCCCTGGGGTTTGAAACGAAAAAAAATATTTCTCCCTTCCCAAAGACTCGGGACGATAGTGACTTATTAAAATTTAGGCCCAAATATAGACAGAAAATAAGGCAGCAATAAAATGGCTTAATAAAAAGTTCACAACAGCTCTGGGCTAGTCTTCGAATGCATTTGGGAACAAAAATTATGACTGACTGCTTTTGGATTTAACATATTCATTCAAATTTTAGTTTGAAGATCAAAGCCAAAAATAATCCTGTTATCTAACCTTTAAATTGCAATTTGAACAATATTGCTTTAGCTTGCTAAAAACAGCCTTTCATGATCTGAGTATTGAGAAAACTCACCTCTATCTTTTCTTTTCAATTTCTTTGGGGATTATGAACTATCTTATGTATCACCTGTTTTATGTCGCCCTATTCCCAACACTGATCTGCACCTTATGTATTGAGCTAATTTCGCCTGAGGCTAGAACCCTACAACAAGCGAAAAAATCTTTTTTGAAAATTTGTTGAAAATTTAAGAACGAAAATCAAAAAAATTTGAAAAATAAATGTTTGAATAGAAACATAAATATATACAGAAACTCATAATAAAATTTATTTAATTACAAATATATATATATATATATATATATATATATATATATATATATATATATATATAATTTTTTTATTTTTTATTTTCTTTTCTTTTCTACCCAACCAGTGTCACGTCATATAGTGCTTTAGATATCGCCCGTTGACAGGGGCGCTCAGAACTTCTCCATCAATGTTTTCCAAAAGGAAGGAATTCTTTCCTTCTAGAGCCGAGACCTTGAATGGTCCATACCAAAGGTGGTCAAATTTGCCATGTTTTGCGGCTTCTTCCCTTCTCTCATCCCATCTCAACACCAAGTCACCTGGGAGGAACTCTCAGTCCTTCGCCTTAAGGTCGAACAGTGCTTTCATATCGTCCTGGTATTTTTGCATTTTTTCATCAACCTCCACTCTGAGCTGTTGAACCTCAATCAGTTGGTTAATTCTTCTGGTTACATGATTGGGCTCTTCGTTTTGATCATGCCATAACTTCATCACTGGCAATGCTAAGTTTATGGGCAGAACCGCCTCGGTCCCATGTACCATCTGAAACAGCGAAATGCCGATAGATCTTTTAGTGTTGATGCGGTTCGCCCACAATGCGTGCTTCAAATGTACATGCCAGGACCTCTTGTTTTCGTTCAGCACCTTTTTTATTACGTTTACCAGGCTCTTAGTAGACGACTCAGCTAGCCCATTTCCCTGAGGGTAATAAGCAGTGGAATGGCCGAGAACGATACTGTACTTCTGACAGAAATCGATCATGGCCATGGATTTGAAGGCCTGGGCATTGTCGGTAATAATCTTTCGGGGACACCTGAATCTCGACAAAATGTTATCTTCCAAGAAATTAATCACCACCGAATCTGTCGCTCTTTTAGTTGGAATTGCTTCCACCCACTTTGTAAAATAATCTGTGGCTGTTAAGATCCACTTATGCTGAGCACTGGAATGGGGGTTGATTTCCCCTATGAAGTATAATCCCCATTGTTGAAACAGGGCTTCGGTTTTGACTGGAACGAGTGGTAATGCAGGGAGTTTCTGTTTTCCAGCGAAAATTTGACATGGGTAACAAGTACGTACTTTGGTATTGACGTCCGAGAATAGTTTCGGCCAATAGTATCCGGCCCTCAAGATTTTATAGGCTGTGGCTCTCCATGCATGGTGTCCTCCACATATTCCTTCATGAAATTCTTCTATGACTCGTGGGGTTTCTGACTCGACCAGACAGACCAGCAAGAACCCGAGTGGATCCTTCCAGTATAGTTGATTTTCGGAGATGAAATATTTTACAGCGTGGAGTTTTAAGGTCCTGTATTTGGCTAGTGTTAGTCCATCTGGACGCTTTAGGTTTAACAAATAGAAAACTATATCTTTATACCAGCCCGACGACGTGAATTTTCCTTCAACCTTGCTCGGACAAGTTTGGTCATCCGGCTCTTGCAAACGTGTGTCTCCGTCTTTCCCCTGTAGGCAATTGATATCAAGAGCTCTAAGGTTTGATTCAGCCAAAAGTTTGGCCAGACCCTTTCCCTTTATCAATTTAGTAGGTTTGATTTCCAGATCGAATTCTTGTATCTTAGCGAGCCAGCGCTCTCGTTTTCCATCGTTGTCCGGCTGTACCAATATATCCTTCACAGCACTGGTTGATACATACGCGATAATTTTTGAATGTAGAACGTAAGTTCTGAATTCCTTTAGTGCTTTCACCATTGCGTACGCATGTTTCTCCATTATATCATATTTTAGTTCGGCGTCTCTAAGGCTCTTGCTAAAAAACGCGATCGGGCGCTCAAAACCTTCATCATCTTTTTGAAGTAACACCGCGGTGATAGTATGTTGAGAAGCAAATGAGAAGATGAGGAAATCCTTCAAGTAATCTGGGCTTGTTAACACAGGTGCCTCGCTGATAATTTTTTTAATACGTTTGAACGATGCTTTAGCCTCGGTGGTCCAATTTACTCTGCTATATTTCTTCAGCATTCCTGTGATCAATTTGACAATCTCAGCGAAATTTGGTATAAACCTTCATAAAAAATTTATTGTACCCAAGAAAGCTTGAATTTCTTTAACATTTCTAGGGATACTGATAGTTTGTATCGCTTCAACTCTCTTAGGATCAATCTTGATTCCATCTTTAAATATGATATGCCCTAGAAGCTTACCTTCCTGCATGGCGAAATGTGATTTCTTTGGGTTCAAAGATAGACCATACCTGCGGAATTTTTTGAAAGTCTGTTTTAAATGGATCAAATGTTCTTCATCGGTTTTAGAAAAAACCGTCAAGTCGTCGATGTATATTACTACGAACTTATCTCTTTCTCCAACGAAAGCGATATCCATGGCGTGCTGGAAGGTAGCCCCTACATTCATTAAACCAAAAGGCATCTTATCATACATGAATGTACCCCAGGGTGTGGTGAAAGCGGTTTTTTCTCTGTCTTTTCCGTTCATGGCGATTTGGTTGTATCCAGAAAACCCACCTATCATAGACATTCGATTTGCTCCAACTACCCTTTCTAGGACGTGATCCATTTTAGGAAGGGGATAATTGTCTTTAAGGGAGGACCTATTCAAGTTCCGAAAATCTACACACAGTCTGATTTCTCCGCTCTTTTTTCTGACAGGGACCAAATTCGCCACCCAGTCTGAGTATCTTAGAGGTACAATTATTTTCGCATCTAAGAGATTCTTAACTTCCTTTTCAATGATGGGCAACAAAATGGGATTAAACTACCTGACCTTCTGCCTAAAAGGCTTAACTCCGGGCTTCAAGGGTATTTTGTGCTCAATTATAGAAGTATCATATGTTCGAAGTTCATCATAGGACCAGGCGAAAACATCTTTATATTGTCTGAGTAAGTCTCTATACTGGTCTTTTACCTTGGGAGGGAGGAATTTAGATAACTTTACTATCCTGGAATCTTTTTCAGTTCCTATGTTGCAATCCTCCACTTCTTCTGGTTGGGGCTGCAAAGTGGATTTCATAGGTATGTCGTTCTGATCGAAGAGTCTTTCCAAAGGAATTAAGCCTTTCGGGATTTGGTTATTTTTAAGGACCAACATGCGATGATCCGCTATCTTTTCTCGGAAGGTTTCAGGATTTTCATTTTCTTGCATAATCCACCTCAGGTCATTTTGGTTTTCTTGGTCTGGATGGGTTTCAGAGAATTCACCTATTGCTATAAGAAATTTCTGAATCTATTCATCATCTTCAAAGACCTGCCAATGTCGGACATTGTCTGGTATGGAGGGTTTATACATGATTTCAATATGATATTTCAACTTAACATTTGTGGGAGGGGTAAAGGTCGAGGCTACCTTAGCCAATGCATCAGCATGTAGATTCTCTGTGCGAGGAATAAAATGGACTTTTATAGATGAGAAAAAATTCTCCATTAAATCCCAAACGCAATTTCTGTGTGTTCTCAATCTGGGATGTTTGGCTAGGTATTGTCGGTTTACTTGTTTTACTATCAATTCAGCGTCACCGTAAACCTCCAAGTTTTTTATGTTTAACTTCTTTGCAGCCTCTAAACCTAAAACTAATGCTTCATACTCACATACGTTATTGGTGTAATCTATGTCCCACTGCAAGTGATATGAGAAAGGAACGGTAAACTTACCTTCAGGTGCTATCAAAAGTACGCCTGCACCAGCCCCTTCAGAAGATGAAGCGCCATCGAAGTACATCTTCCAGATACCATTTCTGCATAATTCTTCAGTCAAGGGGCTAAGATCTTCCTGCTTCATATCAAGTTCTTCTGGACACCCATCTAAACCATCGTCAAAAGATAATATGCAATTTCCCAGATCTTGGTCTGCCACATAAATGGGAAAGTTATTTGGGTTCAGAGGGTCACTGACTGTATATGCTAATCTTGTTTCTCGGTACAAATGAGTAAATTGACCACCGAAAATTGGGATTGTGGCACAGGAAATGTCCAATTGTAGAGAATCCCCCAACTTGGCTCCCCATGATCTGGATAATAACATACCATATTTGGGTGGAATATCTGCAATAACTACATCCATCAGGATACTCTTGACCGGGACTTGAGCCAGGATGACTACCAGATCTTTTATCATTCCCATACATTTAACCTTTCTTGAATCAAACGAGTATAGGTCTCCATAGGGTCTAGTGATCTGGAGCCCCAGCCTCTCCATTATGGTTTTGGGCATAACATTATGCGAAGCCCCGGAGTTTAACATGCAGTTATGCAGTAACTGGTCATGTATATTCAGGATGATATAGAAAGGAGCGACGTTGTCTTTGAATCCCTCAAAATGAGGACCAAAGGTGATGTTAGGTCTGTCATCTTCTAGGTTGATAACGTCGGAGTCACTTTCTGGCTCATAAACACCCATCACTTTGGCAATTTGCTTTCGATAAGTAGGGTTTTTTGCTAGTTCTACCAAAGGAATCGGTATCTTAATTTTATTTAATTCGTTTTAAAAATTGTAAGAGGCATTGGCCTTGTCCGTTTCTTTGGCTAAGACTTCTAGGATTTTTTCTTCGGACTTGTTTGTCTGGATCGGTTTATCATTCGTGACCTTAGTCGCAGATGTAACTTTATCTATCGGCCTTGCTTCCTTTGCTTGGGTTTCAGCTTTTTCCACCTTAGACTCTTGATTCTTTGTTATCTTGATTTTATTGCTGGATAACAATGTTTCTTCCAAAGGAGGCTCTTGAGATTGACCCCTTGGCAGAATTTTCTTAGGTTGGTCAGTTGAGGTGGGTTTATTTTTTGATCTCAAATTGTATCTGGGTTGGAAATCGGCCGCTATCATTTCTGTTTCTGGCTGAGATAAGCAGAGGTCAGTATGATCACCCTCTTCTTCTTCATCAGGTGGTTGAGGGATATTTAAAGATTTTTCATAATCTTCCCTGGTCAGAAATGGTTGCGAACATTCGTCACCGAAACATGCCACTTCATCTTCCAAATCTCCAAAATCTTGGAGGTCACTTGCTCCTACAAAACCTTCGTTTTTTAGTGGAGCTTGTATTTTTTGATCTTCATTCTTCGTTTGCCTCTGTTGAATTTGGGGATTTGGGTTTATCCTGAAGTCCCTTTTGTTAGAAGAATCAGCTTTAGCCTGATCCAACTCCATCCTAGAGATTTTGTTAGACAGATCTTTAATTATTCGCGCCATATCATCCACTCTATCATCAGTGTATCTATTTGACCCGGAAGGACCCGCTGGTTCCCTATAGCGTTTGTTATCATGGTTGGTTGTTTCTACTTTTGCCTTTAACTTACCCGAAGCCATCATATTAGATTCTATTTCGACAGCATCATCTTGCATTCTATTTAGGGTGGCACCTCTTCTTTCTCGCAAAAGTAATGCAAATCAGGTTCAAAGGCTCCCGCAAAGGTTACTTTGGCTGAGGGTTCGGAAGGTTTAACAGCGGCTGGAATCTTATTATAAAGTTTGTTAAATCTCAGAATGAATTCCATAACGGTTTCTGCATACTTTTTCTTTAGGGACCCAAACTCAATAAGGTAATACAAGTGATCCTTTCGCTCTCCCCATTGTCTGAGGAAAGCATCTTCCAGGGTGTCATATGTCCGAATAGAAGCTGGAGGAAGACTTCGAAACCAAGTTCGAACCTGTCCTTCGAAGGTCTGGACGAGTAGTCTGGAGTAGACATCTTCATGCTCAATACCACAGATATCTGCGAACTGGTCAAAAAAGTTTATATGCTCGGCTGCGGTTAGATCTCCCTCCCCAGTGAACTTAGGAAGATTTTTGATGTAGTTGTCAGGTAAATCATGGAGGGGAAGGGGTAAAACCAGGGGAGCGTATCTCACTGCTACTTTCGCAAATACTCCGGGAGGAGGGACATTATGATGTCCTCCACCTCCGCCTCTGACGCCTGCCATTGACTTGGGAGTAGGAAATGAGGGTGTAACACACTCTTTTGAATCAAGTGAAACTGGGAAGTTCTGCCGAAGAAAGGTTGGTGTGTTAAATGATGAAGATCTTTCCAAAGGGCCTTTACCCTTGTTTATAGATTGGAAAGTCTGATGTGGCACACTCCTAAATTCTGAGTAGTTTGCTTCTGGATTTTTGGTATCAGACAGAGGGCTACCAGAAGTAGGAGGTACTGAAGCAGATTTAGTCTTCAAAAGTGGATTTTTGGGTTTATTAACTAAAGCGGTTGTCTCAAACGAGCCTCTCGCTTTTAAGATCTTTTCAGGATTATTAACAGGCGTAATCAGCTTGCCATCCGGGTTCTGTCTGGTATGCCTTCTACCAGACGCCAGTTTGTGTTTTAGTGGAGTCGCCAAGTGAAAGATTTAAACAAGCCTTAAAACGGTGTGCACTCTATGTTCACTATCAAAGAGTAACACTATCAACGAAATAGTTTGTCGTTTTCCCAGGGAAAAGATTTCGTTACTTCGTTCCCTGGCAACGACGCCAAAAAGATGTTGTTCCTGAGTCTGTACTTAAGGCTTTAAAGTACAGTGTCAAGGAATCCGAAAGTATGATAAAGGTTGATAAAGGATTACACTAACCCTCGGTGTAGGAAACTACTGTAGGTTTCTATGTTCTTGCTGCCTAGCTTCCCACTGTTCCTGAGTAGTAATGTCTTGTTCAATGGCTGCCCATGAACGTTCCAATTCCTCCTGGGTGTTCGCAGTTTTAAGGATTGTGTCGAAGAGATTTAGAGCGGTATGAATTTGATTAGATAGTCCGGGTTGAATGTTGGGTTGAGTGGCTGCAGGGACAGTCATTGAGGAACAATTCCAGTATGGAAATGATTTTTTAATAGAGATTTTATTTGTTGTTTCAATTCGGACGAAATAAAGAGAAACTTTTGCATGAAAAAACGAAATAAGAATGCAAATTGAGGGCCCTTTCCTGTAACTGTATCGTTTTTGGTAAAAATAACGTGAGATGGGAGAAAAACATTTATCTGTAGTAACACAAAGCTCCTGTTAATGGAAAATTCACGTGCACACAGAAGAAGAAATTGACATGAACATAATTGACATAGTGTAAATAAACATAAAATTCTGTAAATGTAAGTTGGTCTTACACCCGCTGGTAGCTGGTGCAGAGGAAAGACAAGAGACAATTACAGAAAAGATGAAATCCTTTCACTATAGTAGTGGTAGTACTAAATTATAGTGACACACATCAATTATATAGAGCAAAATGAAAAGAAACAAAAAAACATAACGAAACAAACTTGCAACACAGTCGGGGCAGAATCGGGAATCTTCAAATTTGCTTGTATTGACTTCCTTCATGCAAAAACTCTATTACAATTGATCTCCAAAAAGTCCAGCCTTTATATCTTCTTATTGTGATGTATTTATACAAAATTTTGCCTCTTGGTTCAGAAGAACCAAATTACTCCATCTGTCCGAATCCGTTTTCAAAAAAGTGCCAGGTGCTCGTTTTTGCTTAGATTCAATACATATGATACATTTGTCAAAAAATAAAATACAAGCTGTGAAGGTTTTGCATTGACAGCTGGGGGAGCGAAATAACTCTATTTCACCGATTCTATCTTTAAGAAGTGTTAGGTGCCTGTCCTCGCATGGATTCAGTGTACATTATACACTTGTCCACAAACTGGGTGACAAGTTGTGAAGGCTCGGCCTGACAACGAGCTTCGGCTAAATAGCACTCTCGTGCCAACTGTGGAAGCTTATCATCTACTTGTATATCAACGAGTTCAAGGGCGCCAAGTTGTGCACTGGGTTGAATCAATTTTTTGTCGATTTGAGTTGGGTCTACCCTGTCCATCTTGGAGATTTCCGCCGAATTTCTCTCATTCTCCTCTTTTATGTCAAGAGAAATCCGATCTATATTTATTTGCCTCAACGCCTCTGTGTCACCTCCAATCTCTATCCCTAACTGCTCACCATTTATGTTATTGACGGCCTCTTCTAACGAATTTGTCACTTTTTGAGCCTGCTCCTTGCTTAAAGTAATATCTTGTTCCCAATTCTTTAACAAGATATTACCCCTGGTTTGTTCGGCAATGGTGAGCTCGGGAGGCCCTGAAAACCTGTTGTTGGTCGCTATCACTGCCTCTTGGAAAGCGACCCGAGCAGCTTCTACGTTCCTTTCTTTGTTAGTCAGATTCTCGGAGATCCAATGAATTAACAAGCAGTCTTCTCGAATCTCTCCTAATTTGTTTAGCAGGCTCTATTTAGCAGAGGAGATCCTGCTCCGAATATCGGTTGCTCGGGATTTAACGATCTCGATGTCAACCGCCTTGCTTTATGCAACCTCCAACTGAGCTTGCAGCTGTGTAATCATATCCCTATGCTGGCCCGATTGTACCCGACCATCTCGAATCGTAGAATTTGCTTGTTCCAGCTTGGTCTTGAGGACTTCAATTTCTTTCTTGTCGGCCAATTGGGCCAACTCGATTTCTCCGCTTGCTTGACTCCTAGCGCTTTTTGCTGTCGAAGCCACCCTGGCCTCAAGAGTCTTGATCAGGCGATTTTTTTATTTGAGCTACTTCTTTAGCATTTCGACCGAGAATTGATTTGCCGTTGCATACGCTCCTAGCGTTCCTGCAATTTCTGTGGCAAATTCATCTTTCCTTTTATTTCTCCCATCGGTCATCACTTTGAATTTTTTAACAGTGGACTCTCCCTCTTGATAAAATTCTCGCTTCACCACAGCTTTCCTCTTTTTGTCAAAGAAGAATTCGTTAGGAGGGAGTTCCTCTGCCCTTATATGTCTCAGTTCTTCACCAAATATCCATCCCTCGCTAACGCCTCCCTGTGCCGACTGCAAGGGTGTGACAGAGGTGATGGGTTGCCCGACCTGCTTCGCACCCTTCCCTGGTGGGCTGAGTGGATCTCGCTCTTTCGGGGGGTAAGAGGTCTTCGTCCCTGCCTCCAGATTCTGAGTTTTTGGTGGGTCTGTGTCTTTTATTTCCACCTCCAGACTATGCTCCTTGGGAGGATCAGTGGTCTCTTTTTATATTTCGGGATTCTCCTACCGCTCAAGACCCTTATCCTTTTCTGGATTCTTCTCCTGCTCAGGACTCTTTTCCTTTCCGGGATTTTTCTTTGTTTCGGGATTCTTCTCCTGCTCAGGACTCTTCTCCTGCTCCCCTTCCTGACGTTTTTCGGGGTTAGAGGTTTGCCCCCCAGAACTTTCAGCCTCTTTTTATTTCTCCTTGGAAAGTCCCAAACCTCCCAGCACCACGGGGAGACATCGTTTCCTATGCTCCTGAAATTTTAAAACTGAGGCCCTGTCATCAGGTGCTAGGGATCCGATTCGAAATTGCACCTCCGAATAGGACTTTGCCCCTCAGAAAACATCATCCGAGGGCGAACATTCATGTTCGAACCTCTTTAACCCACAATTTCCCAAATGAGTGCTTACAATTCCCTAAGGATCATGCTTTTTGTACTCGATAGAGACTAGGCTCAAGTCTTCAATGGCTGCAGCCTCAGCCTTAGCATGTCCAAAATCTAATAAGGAATAGGAATTTAGCCGAATAGGGAAAAACAACCATACCTTCTTTGATGACGCTTTGAGCTCTTTGCTCACTCCGCCGATTACTGTTTGCCGAGCAATCTCGCGACAGGCCAGCTTGTCGGGGATGAACAGCGGTAGTGCCGAAGGAGGGACAGCAGCTCTGAACACTCTAAAATAAGAGAATTTCTCTTCCACGTACAAATCTGTGATATGGCTCAGATTCGCAGCAATGCTATCTGAAATGCGGGGTGGCGAAAGACCAAAAATGGTGATGTGCAGGGGCACCATCACCCAGTTAAAAATCTCATGAATAAACTTGTTCGCGTTATTTTCCCACAGCTTGTCGTGGTACTCATGAACAGTCTTCTCATGGGCTGGGCTCCAAGCCCAATTCATTAAAGGAAAAGGCGTCATGGAGCATATTGCGTCCATGATATACGCGGACATGAAGAATCCGGATGGTTTTCCAGCTGCTTTTTGCTCCCGGTACTCGATGACCCTGTTGAACAAACTATCGGAGAGCATTTTTGCCCAATTGAATGAGGAACCTTCTGCCACCCGAAAGATGAGAGGTACCCACTGGATGTAAAAATGTGCGGTATCCTCCCATCCGAAAAGCTGACAAGTCATCATCGCCACATACATATAGTTGGGCTCCAGCGAAGAAATTGAATACACGCCCTTGTCATTCACTCTGAATGTCGTGGAACGCGAAACCCAATCTTTTATCAAGCTTGGCAGGGTTTTTTCAAATTCTTCGCACTCCTCCTTTTTGAAATCTGCCAGGAATTCTTTGCCATATGTGTATTCAGAAGTTGCTGGGAGCTTATACATAGCTTGGATATGCTCAGGCCTAAAAATCCCGATCATGGCCTGTACGTCATTTAAGATAGTTCTGGAGGGCAGGTCGACGTGATCCAATGCCCATCGGATCATGTCCTAGTATGGGAGCAACCGAGGTCTGGTTGCAACCAGGTGCATTCCCGACTGAACAATTGTCTTGTACCTAGTGTTCAGGTCGTCCTTCACAATATCAAAGTTATAGTTATCAGAGTCTGAACAGTTTACCAGCTCGGAATGTAGAATGTTTGAAATAGACGACCAGGTGGATATTGAGCCACCCGTCCGAGGCGAAGTATCTGAGACGTTGTCCGGACCCTGTGTTGCAACCTCGACGTTTTCTTTCGCTGCTTTCCTTGGCGGCATAGCTGAAGCTTGCTCTTTTGTTCTTCTGCAATAGACCTGTGTATACATGCGGAAATGAGTTTCCTCAGAGAAAAGTGAGTTCTATGCGCTTAAGAGAAATGTAAAAAATAAACTAAAACTCTCGCATATATTTGAAAATCCTGTACGTTTGAATTAAGTCTGTCCAATCACAAATAAAACCAAATTTATTATATAAATCCGATCTTATTTGTTCGTAGATTTACCCTAAATCTTCATTAATGTCATTAATGTTCGACGGCTTAACAGGCCATCGAGTTATGGAGAGTAAGCAAGTACCTCGTGAAATGTGCCAACCTTGAAGCGTGGGACGTATTTCGTTTAATTTAAAAAATCAAATCTTATGGACTTAAATCATTTCCTCGCCTTTCGCCGCATCGTGAATTTCCCTTTAACATTCTGACTTTACAACTCGCGAGACTGCGAGTGCCGATTTAGCTTTATTAACAATAACTGTGATTTGACGCATCCTTAATCATATAATTAACTTAATCACCATATCGCGACTCGAAAATTCAAGGACAGATTTTTGGGAAAATGATATGCTGAGTCGCGATATCACGATGAAGCGATAATTAAGGTTCGAATTAAGAGAATCCAATCTTAGATTAGGCGACTAATTAATCTTGCCATAATCATATCGCAACTTCGTGAATCGGGGTTTTGGACACTTTAACTTCATGAAAGAAGGTATCAAGTGGCGATGTGCCGAGAACCAACACTAACTATGGTTAGTTTTTTACCTTTAGTTATCGACCAAGGTTCTCACAAAAGCTATCGCGTTCTCGGCTATCGGGGCTGTAAGAACAAAAACTTAGGTTCGACGAGTGTCGAGGCGCGAAATACCGACGATTTCTAATCAAGGGTTTGAAGTTTTACCATAGTAAATGCCTTGGGTGAAAAAATTTGAAAAAACAAGTTCACAGTTTCGCGACTCGGGACTTGCGAGTTCAAAAATTAAAGTGTCTGACTTGCGATACCCGACTAGCGATATTCAAAAACAGAAAAGCCAACATACTTGCGAAAAATGGATCTTTTCTTTTGAAATTGAAAAAGCATTGCTATTCAGGCGATAAGATTTCAGAGTCTTATGATTTCGGAAGGAAAAGAAAAACAACTTTAGATCTCAAGCATCAAACGTTGAAAATTGCACGAGGTGAAAAAACAAGGGCGGCTTCAACACTACCTTTCAGTTGTTTGATCTTCATCTCGCAAAGTTTTCAGATTGCTTGATTGTTTGAAAGTTTTCATCAACTAGAGTTTGCAAAGGTTGTTAGGTATTAATCTATTTTTATCTTCATCGAAACATTTTTCTTTTTCAATTATTAGGACTCTCTTGTTCACCGCAACCTAGCCTTGAATATGGATTCTTGTTGCTCTTTTTTTAGGATTGCCAAGACTGATTGTTTTCTTTTTCTTTTATATCATTTGAGTCTTGTTTGAACTTATGTTGGAAGCATTCTGGCATATGTATTCTTTGGGTACTTGTCAACCTTTTTTTACTGCATTTTTGTTTGATCTTATTTCTTGCTTTGTGTCAGTACATCTATATGTACTTCTAGGGTTGTTTTGGGGCCCTAAACATTGTTTTTTTAGCTTTCCATAGTCAAACTAAAGACGAAGTCACAGTTTGATGGCATAATGTGTAGTTTTCAAAAATACCTTTCCAACGGACTATCACGCGCCTAAAACGGAGGTTGTATGCAAAAGTTAGAACCCCGCGAAGTTGAGGTACCAACTTACCCATCGGGACCCACATAACTTTTGGCGTTTAATCTCCTAGGGTTAGGTTTTTTTATGTCTAGGGTTTTGGAATTCATGAGTTATGTTAAAAATTCCTCTGGAGCCTCATTGTAATCATTTTGCTCAGACAGAGATTCGTAGCAAGCCACATCTTTTCTCAAAGATAACTCCCACCATTCAAGCAAGTTGTTTCCAGTTCTGTAGTTTTACAGTTTCACCCTATTTTATTTATTCAATAGAAGTTATTGTTCACTGGATATCTATTGTTGTTCTCTGCATCTCTATGTTATTGTATTCAGTCTGTTATTCCTTTCGTTCCGCTCATAAATTCGGATCATTGGAGTAGGTGGTGAAGATAACTCTCCAAAGCTATAAACAAACATAGAATCCTAAGTTAGGTAGAGAAATCCATTTTCCACGTCACCGTCCTAGGCATCCCTTCTCACACAAGGGTCAATCACAAGGTCACATTAGGTGATTTCCCTCACACTCGTTAACGGTATACCTCAATGACCAGTAATCAAGTTGTTTCTACCATGTTTGACATCAAGTCATCTATTCGCATGGCTATATTTGTACCGTTTCGGGATCGGGACGAAGACCTAGGGTTGGGCACTCACTCCATTATGTGCTTTGCCCATGCTACGATGGAGATCATTTGCACATGTAAAAGATTCAAGTATAGTCTCTATGTTGGCAATCTTACTGATAATTATATTGAAACACAAATTCACATTGTATTGATTGGTGGCTATGTTTTATCTTCTCGTAGCTCCACTGTGTATTTTTTCATGGTTGCGATCAGTTCATGTCATGGAGGTATGGATCCACATTTTATCTTTGTTGGCCATATCCTTAGTCAATATTCTCATGGATCTGTAGTGTATTGGTCGGCGACCATGCTTTGAGTCAACTCATATTCCAAGCATAGGTATGCGTGCCTCAAGATTAAAGCATATATTTATATTGGTTGATGGTTGTTTGTAGCTTATGTCAGGTTCTCCTACTCCAGCGCCCTTGCATTGAATAATTTGTAAAGTGTCTTTCCGACTAGCTACAACACTATTGACTCTCCCTTTTACGACTGTTGGCGGCTTCTATTATGACCTACTCATCTACTCAAACCACATTCAGTAGCCGCAAACCCTATGTTTGCTTGGCTCGACTGCCACTTCTGCCAATGGTCAAATCAATATACATAGCGATCACATAGCAATCACACAGTCAATTTCTCCTCGGTCGTGGCTATCTCAATAGCAGCACAATCCATATGCAGATCTTTCTATAGTCGGTCGTACATTGTATGGATCATACGATTGTACAATGTTGTACAACGGTCGTATGTACGGCTCCTTTAATTATTATTTTTTTTGGATTTCTTTTATCTGCAGCTACGGATCTGCAAAATTAATTTTCTCGCAGACCTGCAATAAAAAACAATTTATGCTGCCAAAATATCGTAAGTGCAAATCTAGTTCCCTCATATTCTCAGCTCTAATGCCATGTTAATTTATCTGAACCTAGCACTAGGTGGTTATTCTTAAATAGAATCATTTTATTTAGTAACCACGCAACTAGGTTACTTAACCAAATATTAACGGAAGCATAAAAACTGAAACCAACACATTGCACAATCGATTTTGGGTAAACACCCTTGGAAAAACCTCGAAAGGAAAACCAGATCTGAGTTTGATTTTATTAATTAAAATCCTAAGCTCCCATCCTGGGATAATGGCCCATAAGAGGAATATGATGCAGCAATAGCCTAGCCCACTTGCTTGTTATCTCCCTTGTTGCCCCTTTGTTCCTTTTCTCAGCCCTGTCCACTCACTTTGGATGAACTACTCTTCACCCAATCAATGAAATATCCTCATTGCCCACACATACTTGGATGAATTGCTCTTTACCCACTCAATGAGATCTCCTCATTTCCCACTCAGTGTGTGACACAAGAACATGAGCAAAGAATCCCTCTTTGCTCCTATGTGCTCTATGTGTGTCTCATCCTCTCACCTTGGTTGCCTTTTATTATGTTGAGTTAATCCTAAGTACAAAACCCTACATCATCTCCAAAGTGATCAACGACTGAGATATAATCTCTCGTTCACTTTAGGTCTAACAGTTGAGACTTAATCAACTCTTACTTAAGTTAATAATGTCAAATAACTTAGGCATCTAACTTAATTAATCTCACATTAATCATAAAAGGTCATTCACTTTATTAATCACTAATAAAGTGAATCTCCTAAGGTTTTGAGAGGTAATAATGACACATGTTGACACAAACCCATGTGGAAGTTTGTTCGATGCTATTAAAACATCAACAAATTGACATTTCTACTCCCCATGCGTCTTATCATCACTATGGGTCTTAACGACATCATTAGCTTCTTATTGTTGACAATACAAAAAATGATTTCTTCTTCAATTTAAAACATTAGGACTTATAATGTTCTCATTTCTTATAATATTTGCAGAATTTTCCATTTTACTTAGCATTAAAAGAAGAAGATGATGAAGAGTGATTACTTGTTGTGGCAAGAGGTGCAGGATTTGTGAGTGTTCTCAGGTGCTTGTTGAAGAAGGAAAATTACAATAGCCCTATGGGTTTCATTACAAAGGACACAGTCTTGCTGCTAAAAATCTCTTAATCTGCCTCTTTTTTATGTCTTTGTCTACTTCCTTTATAATCTTTGAATGTTGAATGGTTGATGCCTTTATTTCTGGAATTGGTTGCTCAACTGTTGCCTCAAAATCTAATTTCAAATCTGAAAGCAATTTCTTAACATAGAATAAAAACAAGACCACTTTGGAGGATTCGACACCTATAATAGATATGTTGTTCTTTTTTGTCTGAAAAGTAGGATTCTTTTGATATTATTAAGTTTCCAATATTCCTTGGTTGCCACATATTCTGACATGTCCCATTCAACTAGTTGTTCTGTAACTCTCCAACTATCATAACTTTTTTTTTATTATCAGTTATTATTTAATCTTCAAACTTTTGACTACCATAACATTGACCCCCTCAGAAATTGGTTTTTGCATATGAATAGAGAGCCTTCTTTTTCTGGTCAGTTGATTTGGCATTCATCATAGGAAAATGACTCATGACTTCGAGAACAATCTGGATAGGTTGCTTTTTTCAAATAACTTCAATTGTATATACTGCAAAATATTTGGAGAATCGTTTTAAAGTTTTTTCACAATCATTTTGGTTTGCACTTGCCATATTATGAAGGTTATTAAAACTGCAAATGAGGAGACCTTATGCATCTTTATGTAAAGATGAAAACCTGGCAGCAATTACCTGAACAAGAAGATTAAGTTTGTAGGTCTTCCAACTAAACAATATCAACTCATTCCTATTGCTGAGAAAAATCATTTGCATCACCGAATGCAAGAACCAACTCCTCATCACATATAGTTAAGAGATATTTGTGACATCTTCTCCATACTGTGCAATTGACATGTATCCTTGTTTATCAAGGCAAATGTTGGGAAACCGTCTCTATCCTTCTCACACCTTATAAATAATTACATCATCAATGAAAAAAGTGCTCTAAACTATGACACTTCTTATCCATACTACATATATCACTAGAGAATGAATCCCACCTAGACATCAATAATGGTTGCAAATTTTCTTTTTATGAACTCTGAGTTGCAGAAGAAATTTGCATGCACTAACAGCGTATTGTGTCTAACAATATATGGTTTTGTTGCTGAATTTTCTTCAGTGCAATTTCCTATGTGAGGGGTACAATAACCAAGTGGAAACACTCCGAGATCACATTCTTTGGGAAAAAAACTCCATAGCTCGTTCAAAACTATCTAGTGCTTATCTCGATCTCAAAATTTGACCAAGCCCTTTGGCAAAATCCGGGACCAACTCATTATATGTACGTCAATCACGATGTGCATGAAATGGCATGCGATTAGCGGAGAGGAGCAACGCAACACAGTTTTGAAAAGATATAGAAAGTAACAAAGATACCAATTTTGGCACTTTAAGTTGACGACGATGTCTCCCAATCTTGTGGCGAGAAGAGTGAACAAGTTTCCCACAAAAATCCTCCCTTATATACTTGTGGTTTTCGAAAAACCGCTTGTTGCTTCATCATGTGTTTTCGAAAAACCGCCTGTGGTTACTTGGTATATATGTGTAGGGATGCATCAAAGGCCATCATTGAATTGGAGAATTAGATCTCATGATTGCAGAGTTCGCTCACAAGTAGTTGCATGCATGGGAGAGGATACCATGACGTGTTGAATGGGTAGGTTATAGAGAGATCACACCATGGGAGAGTGCAAGCATAGAGCCATAGAAAGAAAGGTGGCTTGAACATGGTGATCAAGAGCCTTAGCTTGTTAAATTTGATCACTATTTGCTAGCCCCAACTCACGTGCAACAATGTCATGATCTAAATGAGTTAGGAAATGCCGGAATTAGGGGCATAGCCACAAATAATCTTCTTCACTTGTAGAAGTGTCAAAGGTTGAGCCATGACATTTCAACGTGGATGGAAAATTAATACAATGGAAAATTAGTGAGATTGGAAGAGAAAATCTCTTCTCAACATAATTCTCATAAATAAATATTGTTGGATCATCTTCATATGGTGAATAATGTCACTTGCAAACAAAGGAAGCCAATACCCAAACCTACTATAGGTCAAAAAGAAAAAACAAAGAGCATATACCCAACCCAAATTGGATTGGAAAGTTGCTATGATACCGATGATGTGGATTAATCCACTAATGAGCAAAGTTCTATAGAAATTGTTTGAATTAAATCCTTGACTAAATTTGTATTGAGCCAGACACAGTCCTATAAAGCTTTACATCAAGAAAGCTACCTCGACAAACTTGGAGAAAAATGCTCAATGAGCTCCTAAGAAATAATAAATAAATGCAATAATAGGTCTAGTTGGGGAGAAGATTTCGACTAGCCATGAGAATAGGAAAGCAATAGGCATCACCACAACAAACCACAATAACAATCTCCTATGTGCACACACCATAAATAATAATGTGATACCTATATGTACATATTGCTAAGTACTAAAAATCTCAATCATATGCTAAGAGATAAGAATCCCTATTAAATTGTAGGGTATCCTCTCACAAACAAGTCATCATTGGTCTTACTATCCATGGGTTTCTACCTCATTGCTTCAAATAACAAGGATGTAACCACGTCATTGAGATCTTATTATCCTATTAATCTGGCAAAGAACATAGTAAATCAATGCACTTATCTTCACTGAAAATGTTAATACCAACTAACTTACCATAGTGTTAAAGGCATTGAGATGCTTTGCCACATATTTGTTATCATTCATCCTTAAGAGGTGCAACTTATTTTAAAGGAAACATTTGCTTATTGGTGACTTGACTACTATAATAACCTAACTTATCCCATAATTTCTTGGATATGGCATCTCTTAAGACATTGAATAAAATTGAATTTGAAATACATAATAGAATTATACTCTTTGCCTTCATTCTGAACTTTGTCTAATATGGTGATGTCATACACATCAATGCAATACCAAGGGTCCACAGTGACCCACTATTCTTTGTCTACAAGAAGGTATTCCATTTTGAACTTCCATGGTTCAAAGCTCTAATCTTTAAATTTATCAATCTCTACTATGGAATTGCTCACCATTATTTATCTCATATGAATCATTGAAAAAATTCTTCCACTGAAATCAAGTCTATCACAAACACAAGACAAACTTACTCTATCCCTCCCTCCCCTCCCCTTTATCCCAATGCTGTTCCTCAGGAGTGGTTCTCCTCCCCTTTCCCCCAAGTTGCTACACCTCAAGAGGGAGGGGTGGGGGTTGGCCGGGGGGATATGGAGGGCTAAGGAGGATAGGGTGGGGAAGGGGTGATTTTGGAAATTCCCCCCTTGCCTACCTCTAGTGCCCCCAAAAACGTTGGGATTCTATCACTCTATGTGAGTATCTATCTATCTATCTATTGTTATTTTTTTCCAAGGAAAAAGAATTGTATTTTTACTAATATAACAAAAATGCATTGTTAAATGCCCATGGAATCCATACGTGCTTTTAAGCCCATTACATGACATTCTTATGTCTGATCCATCATCACAAAAAAACTTGAAAGTTGTTCTTGTTTACTTAAATCAATGGTCTCTTCAAAAAGAACCAAATTGGCATTCAAAAAAGTACACTAATCATTCATCCAAAGATCAATGAAAGTCCATTATTATACAAAACTGAGAAAAAATGTATTGGCTACAGTTAGTTCCATGGTTCATGATTATATTATGCAATGTGTCCATTCTAGATTATTGAAACAATCTAGGTTCCTCGTTCAAACCTAACTCCATCTTTTGAGAGCTCATATGCAACATTGTTCTTGTCCCTGTAAATATGAGACATCGATGTATATAAGAAAGATGTTAGTAGATTGAGAGTTTCATCATACAAGGGTTGTAACATGAGAGTAATTTATTTGTGCATCCAATGGATAACCGACTTTGAGTCTCCAAAAATTTGTAATTGGGTTACATGTCCAAATTCCTATGCTAGTTTCAGGACCAACTTTAAAGCCATCAATTCATAGAAGTTGTTAGTTTCTTTACCACTTCCAACTTTAAAAGAAATATTGTGATCTAAAGATAAGTATAGAATAACTCATGAACCTCCCTTAGAAGGGTTCCCCCGTGATGTGCCATCAAAAAAATCCCATGGAATATCCTTCATTATAGCCACTTAATCTTGCACATGAGAGATAGATTTTTCCCGCACCTATAGGTAGGCATTTAAAATATTTAAGGATTGGACAACACATTTGAGGGGAAGTGTCTCTTTGTCTTCAAACAAATTTAGATGTTCAACATGCCATACTCCCAGACTATGTTAAGTGGAATTGCTCTAATCTTGGAAGTCTCATTTATGTTACATAAGGTTTTGAATGCCTCTTCAAGACTTAGTCCTTCCCAAAGATTCCCAATCCTTTTCATACCTCCTTGGAGTATGGGCATTCCAACATGAGATGAACTATATTTTATTTTGCTTGGTTACATTGGTAGCACCATCCCGACCCTATAAAATGATTCTTTTGAAGAACATCCCATGTGGGAGCCTTGTTGTGTAAGCTTAGCCACATAAAGATCTTGTTTTTTGTTGGGCATTTTAATTTCCATATAATTTTCTGTTGGAGTTTGGAAACTTTGGGAAATTATAGAAGACCCTAGAAGACAAAAGAAGAAGTCAACCCCATTGAATTATTGAAGAAAACTATTATTTAAGACAAAGTGACAAGTCGGCCCTGGCAGGCTAATTAAGGTATTGGAACAAGTATAAATAAAGACAGATTCATTTCATTTTGACATACTCACTCACTCACTTTCATCAAGACACTTCTTTGGAAGAGGGTTGGTTGTAGCTAAAAAAGTTCATTGGAGACATATTGGAGACTTTCTCGAAGGCATTAGCCTTTCTCTTGCTTGTTCTTGGTCCCTTTACTATTGCGCTAGCTCTTGGAAGACACTAGACTTGGGGTGAACACTCTGTATGGTATTTTTGTGCTTAATGGAGGTACACTGGTAATATTTTGGATTGTATTCTTCTAGAGAAAAGTTGGCTGGGTTTTTTCCCGTGAAAGGGTTTTCCCAGGATATATCTTGTGTCCCTTGTCTCTTATGCATGGTGTTTGATCCTTTATTGTTTCCACTATTATGGTTCGTTGATCATTTTAGTGTGTAATTATTTTATGGTAACAATAAGAAAATCATAAGCAAATATTATCAAATCTGGAATTAGTTAAAACAACAACATGGTATCAGAGCTTTAAAACCATCATTGCACAAGCTTATGATCGGCTTTGTCAAGGGACGGCACAAGAAGAAGGGTTGCCACATAAATATAAAGAGGATAGAACTAGGATTATCCCAGCCACAGCAAATTCTAGAAGGTTGAGTCCTAAGAAAACCTGGTTGCAGCTAGAAGAAGGAATCTAGGCCTAGTCGCAGGCATAAACACCCTAGCCAAGGCCTTGTTGGGACTTATAAAAGTTGTCGCAACCATGATCTAATATGCTACTACAAGTCGCAAGCAATCTAGGACCACTCAAGCCTTTGTCAAGGACTAAGAGATAGATTCGAACTCTATCAAAGGCATCTGTAGCCCTTATTTAGCAACCATAGGCATGTTTAAGCTCCCAACAGTAGGACAAAGTGATTAAAGACCTATTCGTGCCCTTGTGTGGGATTTATGAAGTAGACCAAGAATATCTCATCAACAGATATTGCCTTGCATTTGACATTTGGTTTGACATCAATCAAGGTATTGTTCTTAACCCTAAATTTGAAATTATCAATGGCATCTACCATCTTACATGAAGACAGACTAGAAGGAGCTTCAAACTTTAGGTCCTATTAAAATAGGCTTCTACTACTTCTAGATGAACATGACCTTCAGAACTATGTAAAGGAGAAAATTACATAACCGAAAGGTGAAAGAGAAAGTTGAATACAAGAAGAAACAAGCTAAAGCCAAAAGGATCTTGTCAGATACTGTGAGGATTCACCTAATTGCCCACATCCCTGAATTGAAATTTTCCAAACAGATGTATGAAGCTTTGGTAGGATTATTCGAAAGCAAGAATATTAACCGAAAGCTAGCCTTGAGAAATAAAGTATGTTGTATCAAGATTACCAAGGAAGATACAGTTGCTACCTTCTTCATGAAGGTCTCTCAGACAAGAGATCAATTAAAAGAAATCAGAGAAGATGTTGGAGACTCAAAACTTACTTCTATAGTTCTTAATGGTTTTCCAGATTCATGAGAACCATTTATTCAAAGTGTTTGTGAATGAGGAGAATTTCCCAAGTTTGAAGATCCATGGGCTAATTATGTCCAAGAAGAAACCAGGAAAATAACTAGAGATAGCTCGTAGAGACCTCCGAATGAAGAAACACAAACTCTTGTATCCCATGCAAGAAAAGGAAAAGTAAAGAGAAACCTTGGAATGAAGAATACTGGTAGAAGATCAACTCCAACTCATGAACATAAGAAGAAAGATATCTCAAAGATCAAGTGTTGGAATTGTTCTACATTTGGACACTATGCTTCAAATTGTCCTGAGAAGAACAGAAAGGAGAACCAACATGCATCAACAACAGACATTGATGAGAGTCCACCACAAAAGAAGATAAAGGTGGAAAATGAGTATATCTTTTGAAGGTATGTCCTTCTCTACTCCTTNNCTTTGATATGGGAGGCCAAGCTTATATTTTATCTTGTTTATTATCCCTGATACGGGAGGCCAAGCTTAGATTTTCTCTTGTCTATTATCCCTGATACTAGAGGCCAAGCTTATATTTTATCTTTGGTTATAATCCTTGATTCAAGAGGCCATATTTTATATTTTGTAGAAGGGTCATTATCCCTAGTACATGAACCCTTATTTTGTAGAAGGATTATTATCCCTGGTACGAGAGCCCATACTTATCTTCATTCAACAAGATTGTGCAGAGTTAGAGGGAGTCCAGCTTTAGAGGGAGTCAACACTTAAGCTCTAGTAGGGAGGAGCAACCTCTCAGGACAACTCATTGGAGATCAAACTTCATAAGAGATCAGTAGATGCAAAGGGAGCATATGGCTCCAGAAACTGTACATACTCAGAGGGAGTCATGCATGTTCCAGAAGAAGCATGCAGACTCATAGTGATCCTAATATTAGAGAGATCCATTTGGCTCAGAAATAGAGCCTACTTCAGTGACAAATGGAGTTGACATCAGAATTCGAGATGAAGGATCTTGGTCATATGTACCATGGTATTTGAGGTATGACAAAGATCAGATGAGACCTTCCTCAGTCAGGGGATATTGATGAGATTCGATATGATGGACTGCAAGTCCATGGTTACACCTATGGAGACAAATATGAAGAAGTTGAGTGATTCTACTTCGGATTCATATTTGGTTATATTAGATCCTTGATGTACCTAGTTAATGTCAGGTCATATATTTTCTTTGCAGTGAGCACCCTGGGCCAATGTTTGTTTGAAGTCAACATAGTTCCAGTGGGTGGTAGTGAAGCATGGTACAATTGGATATGGTTTGTCTCAGGTGATGAAGTGAGGTTGCAGAGAAATACATATTCTGATTGAGCAGGGAGTGCAGTAGATAGATTGAGCACCTCAAGGTGTTGCTTCATCTTGGAATCAGTTACGATTTATGGGATAAGATGGAAGCAAGCTTCTATATCACTCAGTACAACAGAGACAGAGTATGTCGCAACCAATGACAAGTCGTGAAGTGGTGCAACTTCAGAATCTTCTTGCATAACTTCATCTGAGACATGGTACAAAGGAGAGCAGTGAAGCTTCAGTACTTATCTACAGATGAGTAGATTGTGAATATCCTCCCAGAGTGGCCATGTTGATTTGGATAGTGATGAGTGTTTATGTTTCAACATCGGGCATACATTCTCCTATATTGTTCATGCATGGGGATATGTCAATGCTAATATGACCAAGGGAGAATGATTCATTCACTCATGAGGCTCTGCTAGTGGTCATTGGACCAAGTATTTTGATGTTCTCTAGGCAATAGCACCGGGCATACATTCTCCTAGATTGGTCATGCACAGGGCTATGCTAGTGTTGATATGACCAAACGAGAGTGATTCATTCACTTACGGGGCTCTACTAGTAGTGAATAGCCCATAGCTTCAGGCAGACATTATCCCAAATTGGTCATGCATGGGCTATGCTAGTGTTGATATGACCATTGGTAACGATTCACTCATCCATGGGGCTTTGCAAGTGGTGAGTGGCCTAGGTAAGCATCAGGTAGACATTATCCTAGATTGGTCATGCACGGGGCTATGCTAGTGTTGATATGACCAAGGGTAATGATTCATTCACTCATAGGTCTTTTCTAGTGGTGAATTGCCTAGGTATAGTCCTCTTCTGACAAGGATTGGATGGACTCGAGATGCTATCACATGCATATTTCAGGATAAAATGCATGTGCGGAGATGGTGCATCAATATGACTCATGAAGAAACTTTTCTATGACAGAAGAAATCCAAATATGGAGAATGTCTCCCTCATTGAGAGGGAGTTTTGGATTTTGGCAACCTCGGGCAATCATTCTCCAAGGAAAAATACAAGAAACCATTACATAAGACCCTAGAAGACAAAAGAAGAAGTTGACCCCATTGAATTATTGAAGAAAACTATTATTTAAGACAAAGTGACAAGTCGGACCTAGCAGGTTAATTAAGGTACTGGAACAAGTATAAATAAAGATGGATTCATTTCGTTTTGACACACTCACTCACTCACTTTCATCAAGGCACATCTTTGGAAGAGTGTTGGTTGTAGCTAACAATGTTAGTTGGAGACATCTTGGAGACTTTCTTGAAGGCGCTAGCCTTTCTCTTGCTTATTCTTTATCACTTTACTATTGCGCTAGCTCTTGGAAGACGCTAGACTTGGGGTGAACGCTCTGTGTGGTATGTTTTTCTTAATGGAGGTACACTGGTAATATTTTGGACTGTATTCTTCTAGAGAAAAGTTGGCTGGGTTTTTTCCCATGAAAGGGTTTTCCTAGGATATATCTTGTGTCCCTTGTCTCTTATGCATGGTGTTTGATCCTTTATTGTTTCCGCTATTATGGTTCGTTGATAATTTCAGTGTGTAATTATTTTATGGTAACAATAATAAAATCATAAGCAAATAATTATCAGATCTAGAATTAGTTAAAACATCAACATTTTCCACCACCATATCTACTAGTTTTCTCTTCCTTCTTTTGCTAGTGCTTTGCAGCCTACTTTGGGAACATAATATCCAACTAGATTCAATGACCAAATCAACTAATCCTCTTTTTCCTTGAGCCTAACATTGTTGCCTACCAACCAAGAGATTTGTGCATCTTTTCCATTCTTCTGCATACTCTACCCCAGTCCAATTTCTTCCATGACAAGTGTTGTCGATGCCAAGTAGTGGACTTTTCCAAGTTTGCACCGTGTTTAAGATTAAAGTAATTTTTATTCCTTAACTCTTGAATCATCTTAAAGGGAAGTATGTGCATACCTTTGCCCCCTACGTAGGGATCGATGCTAATTTGCACTTTGCCCAAGTAGGGGACTTTGCCCAGTTTGCAACCTATTTAAGATTAAAGTAAATTTTATTCCTTAACTCATGAATCATCTGAAAGGGAAGTATGTGCATACCTTTGCTCCCTACCTAGGGATCGGTGCTAATTTGCACTTTATCCTCTATTTTTGCTTGCCAAATAAACTAGTTATCAACTAGATGGAAAGTATAGATAACAACTTTCCATATTATTGAGACATTATTTTGTTGTTTGATTGGATTTATGTTAAGTGGCTTACAACTAGTTTAATTTTAATCCATGCTTATTTCAGTGTTTTATTTTTTAAATCCTATTTAGGAGTGTGATTTACTATATAATTGACACAATTGACAGCTTTCGCCCAATAATGAAGACTTGATCCCTTAGATTGGATCATATAATTTGTCATTTCCTTTAAGGTTTGATTCTCTCTCTTGACAACACCATTTTGTTGTGGTGTATATGGAACAGTATGTTGCATTTGAAACAATATGTTTCATTTGAATGCCCCAAGCAGTGCAGTAAGTTGTGAATCTGTTGTTAACATATTCGCCTTTTTTATATGTTATTCACCTCTACAAATAATGTCTATATTATTTTTCTACGAGGGCTTTGTAGGCCAAAAACATGCCAAAAAATCCCCCCTTGAGTTTTAAGAATTAAACCCAAGTGCATATGGAGAAGTCATCAATGAAAGTTAAGAAGTACTTGTACCTAGAGAAAGAATGAGAAGGAAGAGGACCACAAAAATCACTATGAACAAGCTGCAAGGTGGTTGAGGCATGCTAAGAGGCGCATTTGTCAAAATTGTCTCGATGATGTTTACCAAGAACAAAACTTGCACAAACACTATCTCTACAAGAAATGAGATGAAGACCAGATGCCATAGTTTTATTACATAGTTGTTTCAATGAACGATTGTTTAGATGACCCAACCGCTTATGACAATGTTCACTCAAGTCATCGCTATGAGCAATAAAAACTAATGGCAACGACGATGACCCAAAGTTGTCAAATTTGTACAACCTAGTAATATCATTAACAATTTCAGTTGCTATGACATACTTAACATATTTTAAATACTTGATTATAACTTGGTGAGGTGAAAAATATACTATTTTACCTTCACTTGAATGAGTGATTTAGTATATTGATGTAACGTACTCATCCACTCACAGGTTGGCCACACTACTTAAATTCGCACTTCAAAACTGATTTTGAAATTATGATAACATATAATTAAGAAAGAAGCATGAAATAACTCACATGGAATAATAAAGATTCATGCTACAGCATAAAAGAAATGGACAATATGTGATGCACAACAATAACCAACAAGCATGCATATTATAAGAGCGAATCTTAGAGATAATAATTAATACATCGTGAAAGTAAATATACAAGCATAGAAACACATGGAAGAGAGCACTTATATTAAACAAAATCAATCACCAACTAGATGCAGATCAAGGACGTTCCACCCTACCATAAATGTTGTTGTTCCAAGTCTCAACAACAGATCACTTTGAGTCAGGGCTATAAATCCACAAGGACGGTTCCAGGGTGTCACTTAGCTTCCCAAACCAATCAACACTTAAGCTCTCACAGGTTTCTCAACACACAACAATCCAGGGTACACCAGATGTCTTCTCTCCAACCTGCACAACCAAAATACAATGAACCCCCTTCATTGCCACACAATCCCTCAGGCTATCCACTTCTTTCCAAGGATTCAGTGCATATGGTCAAGAATCTCCATGTTGGGACTCTCATGATTCACGGTTGTGTACAAATTTTAGCATATGCCAATGCATCCTAGGCATGCAGGAACAAATTCATGGCTTGAATACACCAGACATTACTACAACCAACAAACAATGGCTTCTTTCTCAGCAATTCTCCCCCATGTCCCAACCAAGAATAAAAATGAATGAGGAATGATAAAATGATAAACAATGAATAAAAGAGTGAACCTCCATACAACCCAAAGATGGGTTTATATCTTTAGTTGGAAATCAAGAACCACATGGCCTTCCCCAAGAAGCTTATGTAACCACTTCTTTCAATTAAAATAATTATGGGTAAATAATATATAATAAAAATACTTAGCCCCTTAAACCCCCTCTCTCATGGAATCATGGCCCCCTATAACTCTTGCCCTTGTCTGCCTTGCAGCTAGAGATGTATTTTATTTTTAATAATGATCAAAGTATTACATTTCCTAGGCACTCTCGCCTCTTTTAATTGTTTGGATGCTCTGACATTTCATAAAATAGCAAAATACATTATTTAATCTGGGTTCTCAAAACTAGGGTATTGCAATTGATAAAAGGTCATAGGAGAGACCTAGAATATATAATACACCATCAAAATGATCATCATTTTAACTAAACCATTCCAAGGCCTACAAAATTAAGAGATCTATCATCAATAACAAATATTGTCCAGTGTTACAATCATTAAGAGCAAAAAAAATGAATTTATCCTTAGCCATATGATAAGATGCTCCAAAATCAATAAATCAATCATCAAAAGAAGAAACAGATGTTTCATTGAAGGAAAAAACAGAAGCACAAATTGCATGCCCATGAGAAGAAGAGTTGAAAGAAGAAGAACCAAAATTGATGTTATGCTTCTTCATTGTTGCTTCTAAGGCTCCATATTTTTAAAACATCAAGACTCTAGATGACCATATTTCCCACAAAAATTGCAATGTTTGTTAGTCTTCTTACTTTTTATTTTCACCCTTTGTCACCATTAGGAGTAGAAGTCGAATTGAGAGAGTTTGGGACCCTTGTTTTGCTTGTTGTCACAAGGATGTTGCCTCTTTGGATGCTTGGATTTATTTTTTTGGTGGGCCACTAAGGCTTTTTTAGATGTATCTGTAGTACTTATCACTCCAAGATGCAAGAGCTCATTTCACTCTCTAATCAGAGAATCGCAAAAAGACTCAAGAATGGGAGTTGTATAAGAATCCCCTGGAGCTTATTTGGTGGAGTGAAAAGTAGATATAAAAATAGAATATGTACTACCAAGCGTAGCAATAACAACATATATACATTGGTCATCATTCATATATATTTTACAGTCTTTAAGTAAAAGCCTAAGTGTTTTGAACTTAGATAAATAATATTCAATCCAAGAGAAATCATTGGGATTTAAAGAAATTAATTGACTTTCAAGTTGGTGGGATCGAATCACCTTATGTTTACCAAATATGACTTCTCTATTATCCCAGGCTTCATCCAAGTCTTCAATTCCTTGAAGGTGAAATCTTAAATAAGGAGAAATTGACATTCTAATTAACTATGAGATTTATCATTTTTACTATCCCATTTGGATTTCTTTTCAACATTAGTGGGGGGTTTTTATTTTCCCAAAGTAATATATTATAGTGCTTTACTTCGTAGTACATCCTTCATATGGGATTCCCATGAGAAATAATTGGCACTGGTAAGCAAAAGATCACTTGGAGTAGCCATATTAAAACTTGTAGGTAATATGGATACAAAAGTTGAAATTGACTATTTAGATAGAAAACTCTTGAAAAATTAGGCAGTTCCAAAAAAAATAGCACTGAAAACGGATTTCAGATGTGAAAGTTATGTCATTTTTAAAACCAAAGCACCACATGGCAAGTAGAAGTTGGCTCATGTGGTGATGAATGTATAATGAGGTTGTTGAGTAAAAAAAAATTGCTTCACTCTCTAACTTTGCCTAAAAATTCACTTTTACAAATAATTTACTTATGAAGTGACCCACTTTTATAGAATAAATGAGAATACCTTTTACAATGAAATTACTTTATAAATTAAAGTTGCATATAAAAAGTAACTTAAAAGAAAAAAATTATTAAAATTATTTTATAACGATTCACTTTTATAAATTAAGTGAAATGCACTTTACAATAAATTTATGAAATAACTCAAGATTGCATGAACTTTTTCAAAACATTACTTAAAAAAAGGACTTGAATTCAATATCTCTTATAAATAAAGTAACTTTCAACCAAGTGAGATAATATTTAATATTTAACAAATTTGATGAAGGAGAAAGCTTTTTTTTTTTACTATTTTCTTTGAAGTGTGTGCTTACCCCAAAAACCCTTGTTTTTTCTGGCAAAAAACTTCAACATGTGTGGGGATATTTATATGTAATAAATTACAAACATTAATTCATCAACCCAGGGGCTCGTAAGCTTCGAGGTGCAAGCACATGAAATGTAGGATCAAAGCCTTTGTTGACATATCAAAGAAATGTTTATAAATCAAACTACACCATAGAGTTATACCCCTGGACAAGGGTTACTCAAATGTTGTTATGGAACAAACCACAGTCTTTCCCAAGGGTTCATGTGATCAATTATAAAGCAAATAAGATCAATCCTTTAATCTTCAAGGGATTCAACTTCTATGGTCAACTAAAAGAAATCTTGAAAGTTGCAGGAAACATAGAAGCATCTACCTGTCATTCACCATGAATGTTAATTATATTTAACCGCTCTAAGTACAATCTTTCACTAAATAATTCCAAGTGTTCTTATAATTATAAACGAATGTAATTACAACAACGATATTTGGTTATGAGCTATTGCATCTATGTCTTGAGCTAAATCAAAAGACTAATAAACAAAAGACACTTAATGAATCTAGGAATGAAAATTAGATCTATTAGCTAACTAAGAATAAATAAACAGAACGCATGTTGAAGAATGGAGATCCTGCCAAACCCAGCACACATTGTGGGAAAACTTACAAACTAGGTGAGCACTTCAAACACGAAAGCAAAATATCAACGACTGATTATTATTGAATGAAGTTGGAGATTACACGTGCCCAAGCATAAATTTGTCTTCCTTATACAATGATCCTCTTTGCCATGCTAAATCCCTCCTTTGTTCTATGGCTACATATATACAGGGAGAGCAAGGGAGTGGATCCGAACTAATTCCCCTCGAATAAAAACTATCAAGATACAATTAGTTTACAAGATATTTGCTCATCTCATGTTTGGTAGATCTTGGTTGTAGAAATAACTCAAAATCTGATTACAAATTATTTTACATGGGATAAAGATGTTGAGAATAGCTTGATTCAGTCTCCTTTGTTGACTAGGCGCATCCATTTGTCTAGAAGATTGGAGAGGGTGAGCACAACTAAAAATATTAGCAGACCCATATTAGAAAAATGACCATATCTATTAAACTATATGATTTCTAGTAAAATCACCCTAGAGTTACCTAAATCAAGTTGTTTTGCACAAAACCCACGTTTTAGATTTTACAGATTCACCTCCTCCAGCTCATAAATCGCATAGGAAGATCATTGTTGTTAATTTGGCATGTATTTGACTAAGCATGTTTGACCATGGGTTGGAGGCTTCCATATGCGACTTGGGCATGAACCAAGGGAAACACACCATGCTGACATCTACATCTTCAAAACCCTTGTGGTCATTTTTGTTGATTTTTTTCTAATTTCGAGATCAAATAATTATTGCCTTGTGATTTTTCAAATATATTTTAATGCCATTGTTATCATAGAATAATTACACACTCAAAATCTCAACTGAAATAAAACTACAATGGAAATAATAGAATCATAGAAAGATAGCCATGCACAGTAGACACAACATTTTTACCCTGGGAAACCTAACCTTGGGAGAAAACTCTACAACTTTTCTTAAGAAGAATTCAATCCAAAAAATATATCACCGTAAAATGAAGAACCCATCATATAGAAGGTTGCACCCTAGCATGAGGAAGATCCCTCAAGGCTAGCAAACCACTAGACAAAGATAGTGCACCACCAAACAAAACTTCTAGCATGCTCCTTGAAATTTCGCCCTAATGCCACGGGTATGCCACTGGTGCGCAGTTGATGAGAGAGGATTAGTGTATGTGTAAAAATGAAATGATCAACCCTTTATGTATAGTAATCTAAGTCACCTTTATTTACTTTTGGGGCCAACTTCTTCTTTTTTCCACAATAATTCATTTAATGCTTTTTTGAGGCTTCTTTAATATTTCAATGGTCTTTGACTTATCTTATTGGCTTTTATTCTTTACTAGAAAAATTATCCATGACCCTTGTTGGTGTGTCATCTCCTCACATGCATGTCTAATTAATATAGGGCTCTAATGTTGAGTAAACCCATTGAGAAGCCCCTCATCAAAAGAGGTCTCTTGAGCCTACATCTTCAATATTCGACTAGATTTGTAAACAAGTCAAACCTTACCTATAAAAAATTAGAGCTTTCCAACCTAGAGTAGGCAATGTGAAATCATCTAGCATCTCAAGTATTTATCACTCCTTATTAAATCAACATGAAAGACTACACCCGGTCCATTCACCACTAGCAAAGCCCCATGAGTGAATGTGTTGGCATAGGGGCAGACCCAGGGTTCAACGCTACAACAACGCACCAAAAAAGCCCTAACTATCGGCCCTTTCGGCAACACCTGCAAAGCAGATGAAGTCTCACCTGAGGTAGAGGCAGGGGTGGTTGCAAGACTCAGGTGTCTACAACCTTAACTAGGACACAGATCTGTGATTATAATACCTAAGAGAGCACTTAGCATCAATAGTTCATCATTGTTAACCCAATATCTACTTCGCAGAGAAAACAGAGCATCACAGCATTCACCCAGATCTAACGTATCTAGCACTTAGCATAAGGAATTAGATCAGATCTAGCAAATTCAAGCACTAACCACATTCACCTATGTCAGATCTAGCATCCAGATTCATCATAAGCACAAAGCATAAACAGATCTATCTATCTATATCAAGCACTTAGCAGATAACAAATACATACACCAACACATCGCACAAAGCAAAGCCACACAACATATACGTGGTTCACCCCCACCCTAGAGCTACATCCACCAACTCTTCGTCTTTATTAGCTTCTTCAATCGATAACATGCATAGAGCATCAAAAACCCTACTCTACATAGGACAAGAGATCTGCACACCTTGCTAGATCCTCCTTCCTTGCGTTACAGCACAAATCCTTCCACAGTCTGTCACAATCACATACACTTAGCTCTACAAGTCTCTCACAGTATGCACAGAGCTCTTACAATCCACACTAGCACTCAACATTTTGCACTTAGCACAACTAGTCTAACATCACATAGATGCACTTCTATATCCTTACATCACCTAGACATCTATTTATACATTACAAAATAGGCCTAAACATGGGTAAACCCATGGGCTGACATTCCATACCCATTACATAATCCCAAAACCCAAAAAGGACCCAAAAAGGGGTCGAGATCCCATGATCTCCGCTTCGCCTTGCACTCTATCTTCGGCAGGCTGTCGAAGTTCCAAAATAGGTCAAAATTGACCAAGGATCTCCCAAAACTTGGTCAAGGGCCAATAGGCCCCCAACACTCACCTGTGACTCGTCTCGAGTCACTTTGCTCTCAGTAACTCTGCCTCAAAAACCTCGAGCTTGGCTCGAGTTGCTTCGACCTGCTACTTCGCCAAGGCCTCCTACTCGGCGAACTCATGGATGGTTGCATCGTTGATAGGTCCCTCTAGACATTGTTCAGCTATATTGATGACTTGTTCTAGCTCTGCTCCTTGGCCTTCTACCTCTATAAACAATTGGTAGGCCTTATCTTGTACGGGTTCAAGTCTTTGAGTTATTTCCATAACTCTTCTATAAATAGCGTGAATCTGTTGTTGGGCGGTGCATTTCTCTTGAGATTTCTTCATTCTTTCCACAATTGACAAGAGCTTCAATTGTGCCTGTATCGTTTCGGCTTGATACTTGGCCTCTTGGATATGCAACTCCATTGCTCTTAATTCTGGACTCTTAGTGAGTCGCTCGTATGTGAGGGCATTGTGATCACTTAGTTGCTTGTATTCCATAGCAAGGTTCTTTAGTCTCTCAATTGCGCTCCTGGCAGTTGCTTCTCCTTGGTCCTTCACATCCTACGGGGTCTCGGGCACTGCGCGTAGTTCTAAGTCTGTGATGTGTTGTTGTAGTTGTTAGATCACTTCTTCAAGATGCTCTACTTATTGTGTAACTCAATCTTCTACCTTTATTTCTATTACTGTCATAGAGCGAAGAGCTCTATTGACTTCTTCCTTCACTTCGATTTGCTCGGTGAGCAACTATTCCTTTTCTTGTTGTAGTTGTGCTTTTTCTTCATCAAACTTCGCTTGGAGAGCAAGCTTTTCCTGTTCTGCAGCTTGACGTTGTTATACAAATACTCCTTGCACTTGTGTAAAAGCTTGGGTGGCTTGCTCTGTTTCTTCATGTGCTCGTCAAAGGCGAGCTTTGATTGTATCAGCTAGGCGATGGAGTTGAGTTGGCTCATCTCCCAACTCAAGCTCTCCTGATGGTAGTGGTGCAGTGGAGGTTGCGCGGCTGGACTGTAGGGCATGTTGTGCCCCTCGGAGTTCAGTCTCAATTCGATCATACATCTCCTCTTGCTTGGCTTCCTATTTCACTGCTATTTCTAGCGAAGCATCTTGCAGGGCTGCTATGAGGAAGTCGAAGTCATCAGAGGTGAGGACAGTTAGCATCTTGGTCATGGTGGCCTTTTCTTCCTTTCGGGAGGAAGGTTTCGGAGGTGAACCCTTCCTCTTCTTCAGGGATAATCCTTGTCTCCTTGCTTCTATTCAAATTCTTTGTCATTCAACTCTTTTCCATCACTTCCTTGCGCTGGTGATATGGAAGCGATCTTCACGGATGCACTGTCTAGTTCATGGACTTCTTCAGTCTTCCTTATTCTACTAGGTCCTTGAGTATTATGCATTGTTTCTAGGTTGTCTATGTCGGATATCTCTGTAGGGTCTACTGGAATAAGGAGATATGTCGACTAGTCCTTAATGATCTTCTCCAGGTCCTCCTCCGTCAGCTTGTAATAGGACTGAAGTTGTTGCTTATGTTCGTCAGCGTGTGCTGTAATATAAATGAAATGTCGATCTACGTTGAAATTCATCAAAGGCCTGGACTGGTGTAGAGTGTTTGGAGTCATGCGAGGCTCAGACTGTATGGTTATCTTCATTTGATTGTAGTATATATGAAAAACAACATCTGATTGCCATTGTTTATTCATATCGCTTGAATACCAGAGTGTACTGAACTTCACAGCCAGCGGTTCAAATGGCTCAATGTCAAGGAAGGTCGCATCTTTCGGCATCTCCCAGGTGACGAATGTGATTAGGATCAAAAGGCAACTAAAATGGAATTTGTAACATTGATCTTGCGCTTCTCTGCAATCAAGTTCCAACCGGTTCACAAGGTACTTCACCCAGTTCATCTGGAGACCTTTTGTGCACTTCCCTGTGAGGTCAACTACAAAGCCAGTGACTTGGGTGGGTCGGTTCTTTCTTACTAAATTCCTTGCAATTAGTTGACAGGCAAGGTGGACTGTGCCACTCTAGATAGAATCTATCTTGTAGCCTTGCATTCCCTTCTCGACATCATCATAAGTGTCCTTGATCTTCTATGATAGAGTGTGATCCATGGATTTTCCTGGATAAAAATCATGTGGATCAGGTCCTTGCATATTCAGTCCTGTGATCTTGTGGATCAGCGTCGGGTCAACTATTATACAGTGGTTTAGCCACAAATAACCACCATGGTAAAAAGACAACAGCAGCTTGACACATGCATTTACCTCCTGGTGTCTTCCGAAGTGGGGAATCTTCATGACGTTCAGCAGGGTGGACTGCGTGAGGTCCATAGTCCACTGTTGAGGGATGATATTTGAGTTTTTCCCTTTAGTTCTAGTCAGGTATTTATGTGGGGCGAGCATGTTATAGACTTTGTGATCTCTGAGGTTGATGTCGCTGAACTTCAACACTGCAATCTTATCTTGGTATGTTCGAACTACACGGATCCCCTTCGAGAGGTACACAGTTACCAAGGCATACTCAAATTCTCTAGGTACATTGTCTCGATTTACTGCGCCACTCATAGGTGGTGTGTAGGTGGGTAATATCGTCAGGATCAATTTGGCATTCGCTAGATCATCCCTGTGCTTGGTTCACTTTTCATCTAATGGTCGGGATGGTCCGGCTCCACGAGCAGTCGATGAAGAGGCTTGCAGTGCTCTCGTCAATGACACTTCTACACCTGTAGACATTAACATGACTCTTTTAGTCATGAGGTCAATTAGAACTTCTTCAACAACTTTCTCTGCAGCGCTCAACTCGTCTGACATACACGCTCGGGGTCAAGGAGCAGCTTAGACACTGCAATAGGGTAGAGGGAAATAACGCAATGACCACTATGTAAAATCAACAAGTCTGTGAGCTCAAATTCACGATTAGCAAAAGTGTTCTTGGTGCATGGCGCGTCGGGATAAATAGAAAACTTGGCAATGAGTCACTTGCAACGGGTATGAAGCCTTCCTGAACTCTGTTATGTCTGTTATGGCGCGGTCCCAACGGTATGATGGCGAGTTGTCTGGTCATAAATTCCTTTCTATCCGTTCAGCGGGCCGGCTGAACGGTTATAATGTCCCCAATGGTTATATTGCTTCGCCATGGTGAAGTGCCATGTGTCGTTGTTCTAATATCTTGGCAAAGCTCCAATTTTGAAAAATTTCCTTCTGCGAGGTTCCTTTCAAATCTTTCTGCAATTTTCCAATCTTAGCCCTCTTCTTACTTAGCTTTCTAGCCTTCTTTCCAATGAGCTTCGTCTCAGTGTTACTTTTCCCATTCTGATTCTTATCTTATTTTGACACAATTACTTTGCATTGTTGAGATTCTTTCCTAAGATTTGAGGATGATCCTTCTTCTTTATTTGGGATAGTCATTTCAGTCTTCTATGGGTTCTCTAGTGTTCTTGTAACTTTGACATCTATGTCATTGTTGTTAAATATCTACAATTTGTTCTCTTGTTCTTCAATCAGGTGGTTATAAAATCTTTTAACTCTTGCTTCTTCTGCTCTAAGACATCTTCTTCTTCCTTTCTTTTGGCTTGATCTCTTTCAATCCAAGGTTTTTCGAGCAGCATAGTAAATGGGACGTTGTTCTTAATAAATTTAATAATCTCAAAATCTTTCACTGTCGAAGTTCCATTGGCATTCATAGATATCTGGGTGAGCTTTCCACATAGGTTTATCATCTTTCCTTTGAATAGTCCCATTCATCCCAGTGAAGGGATCATTGTAGGCTTTCCTAAAAGTTCCCAAGTTCTTTCTGTGATAATATTCATCTGTGTTTCCCCATCTAGAATATAGTCAATGTCGAAGCCTCCTATTCTTGCTTCAATGCATTCTTTTTCCTTGAAGATCTCTGATAATCTAACATGTTGGTGGTCATTCAAAGTTTCTTTCATCTGCAGCAATACTTTCTCTTATTGTTTCTAGGATTCTGTCATAATCTTAGTTTTTGGATCTGCCTTAGGGTTTTCCTGTCTCATGTTCATTTCTTCAAGCCTAGCAATCATTCTAGGGAAATCCAATACTTCATGGTCCATGGATTTGCAACAAAGACAACTAGGTCTTCGTCCAGGGCATTTCTTAGCAAGATGTCTCGGTTTTCTTCAAATTTAATAGAGGGTTAATCCTCTCTTTCTTTTAAATGATCCCCATCCTTTCCTGTACTGTGCGCTAGGATCTTGGTAGCTAACCTGCAAACAATTCTTTCTAGGCTCCTGCATCCATTTGTTAGTCCAAACATTCTTTCTATGCATAGGTATAACATAGCTTTCACGATTCTTATCAGATCTACTCATATCAAATCTTCTTTCATCTACCAATACCTTAGTTTTCAAACTAGGACAGATTCTATCAAACATACCTAAATCCATAATGTTGAAGAAAAAATTTCCACTTGTCTTACTTCTATAGAGCACTAAACTTCCAGACCTAGAACTTTTCACTATTCTTACCTTTATCAGAGCATAGAGCTTGCAGATCTTACCTCTTTTCTTTAGAAATTTTCAGTTTTGCCTTTCTGAGAGCACAAAGCTTTCAGATCTTACTTCTTTCCTTCAGATCTAAAATCTTTTCTTCAGATCGGACTTCTTTCTCAAGCACAGAGTTTCACAATTCAAGTAAAATGTTGCGCACTAGGGAAACAGATCTATGCATAGAGATTTCACAATTTCAGGATGAATCCTTGCATCAAGCTTCTTCTTTCTCAGTTCCCAACAATCACAGTTTCAGGTCTCGGCAATGGAACCATTTGTTGGCACAGGGGCAGACCCAGGTTTCAATGCTACAACAGCGCACCAACAAAACCCTAACTACCGGCCCTTTTGGCAACACCTGTGAAGTAGATGAAGTCTCACTCGAGGTAGAGGCAGGGGTGGTTGCAGGACTCAGGTGTCTGCAACCTTAGTTGGGACACAGATCTATGATTATAATACCTAACAGAGCACTTAGCATCAATAGTTCATCATTGTTAACCCAATATCTACTCCGCAGAGAAAAAGGAGCATTGCAGCATTCACCCGGATCTAACGTATCTAACACTTAGCATAAGGAATTAGATCAGATCTAGGAGATTCAAGCACTAAGCACATTCACCTATGTCAGATCTATCATCCAGATTCATCATAAGCACAAAGCATAAACAGATCTATCTATCTATATCAAGCACTTAGCAGATAACACATACATACACCAACACATCGTACAAAGCAGAGCAACACAACATATATGTGGTTCACCCCCACCCTGGGGCTACATCCACCAACTCTTCTTCTTTATTAGCTTATTCAATCAGTGACATGCACAGAGCATCAAAAACCCTACTCTACATAGGACAGGAGATATGCGAACCTCGCTAGATCCTCCTTCCTTGCATTACAGCACAAAGCCTTCCACAGTCTGTCACAATCACTTGCACTTAGCTTTACAAGTCTCTCACAGTATGCACAGAGCTCTTACAATCCACACTAGCACTCAGCGTTTTTCACTTAGCACAACCGGTCTAACATCACATAGATGCACTTTTATATCCTTACATCGCCTAGACATCTATTTATACATTATAAAATAGGCCTAAACATGGGTAAACCCATGGGTCGACATCCCATACCCATTACATAATCCCAAAACCCAAAAAGGGGCCGAGAACCTGCGATCTCCACTTCGTCTTGTGCTCTGTCTTCGACAGGCTGTCGAAGTCCCAAAATAGGTCAAACTTGACCAAGGATCTCCCAAAACTTCATCAAGGGCCAACAGAATGTATCATTTTCCCTTGGTCAAATCAGCATGACCAATCTCGGAGAATGTTTGCTTGATGTTGAATCTTGAAACTTTATCACTCCTAGTCAAATCAACATGACTAAGGACAAAGACTATGACTGGGCCATTCACAACTAGCAAAGCCTCGTGAGTGAATGTATCATTCTCCCTTGGTCAAATCAGCATGAAAAATCTGGGAGAATGTCTTCCTGATGCTGATAACTAGAGAACCATCAACATTCTCGACCATTTACCACTATCATAGCCCCATGAGTGAATGTATCATCCTCCCTTGGTCAAATAAGCATGACCAATTGAGGAGAATGTTTGCCTGATGTTTAAACATCAACACTCCCTCTAAGTGAGGGAGACATCCTGCATCATGTCAAGCTTGTCTATGAAGTATTCAACTTCACTCTAGACAGAGGGTTGGTGAGAATGTTTGCAATATGCTCTTCTGTGGATATGTATTGGAGCTTCACTGCTCCCTTCTGCACCATGTCTCAAATGAAGTGATACTTGATCTCAACATGCTTCGACCTATCATGAAATACTAGATTTTCTGAAAGCTTGACACAACTTTGATTTTCACATTGTATCAAGGGCGTCTCTAGCTCCTAATCAAATAGTCTTGCAAGAAGTTTCTGAAGCCATACTACATCATGACATGTGACACTGGTTGTGATCTACTTCGTGTTTGTTGTACTGAGTACTACATAAGTATGCTTCCTATTAAACCAGGATATCATAGTTGATCCCAAGTTGAAGTAGCACCCAGAGGTGCTCTTTCTATCCATTTCACTCCCTGCCAAGTTAGAATTTGTATATCCCTGCAACCTCACTTCACCACTTGTGACGTATCTCATACCCTATCCAACTATACCACGTAGGTGCCTCAACACATGCATTGTTGCAACCCAATGGATATGCCTCGACTCAACCATAAACTGGCTCAGGGAGCTCTTTGTAAAGAAAATATATGGCATCTGTTAACCAGGTACATCAAGAATCCAATCAGTTTCATGTACAAAGTGGGATCCACCAAATTTGGATCTCACGTGAAATCACCCAGCTTCTTCAGATTTGTCATCATAGGTGTAGCCATGGACTTGCAGTCCATCATATCGAATATGCTCAAGATCTCAACCATGTACTTCCCATGTCCGAGAAATATCTCACCTTGTCTCTACCACACCTCCAATCCCAAGAAATTATGTATCAAGACAAGATCCTTGATTTCGAACTTTGAAGCCAACTCCATCTAACACTGAAGAAAAAGCCTATTGTCCAATCTGCATCACTGATTTCTCCCTTTGTGACTGATGAAAATCCCATACCCTAATCCTCTTGACTAGCTACCTCCTATGTCACTGTAGCAAAACTTACTAAAACAAGTGGATCCTCCCAGGAGGTATCACATACTTTAGAAGCCTCATGCCTCTGAAACTTTTATTTGGCATCCTTAGCTCCTAACACATGTCTGTCAATCCTAGAAGATGTCTCTCTCCCACCTGAACCTGAGGGGGAACTCCCTCTGAATGATCGACTCTCCCTCTGAGCCAACTGGCTCTCTCTGAGACCAGGCTCACTCTAAGTCTCCATGCTCCATATGAAATATGACTCCCTCTGAGTGTGTACAATCTTTGTAGCCATCTGCTCCCTATGCATCTACTGACCTCCTATGAAGTTTGATCTCCTATGAATTATCATGGGAGGATGCTCCTCCCTACTGGATCGTGAGGGTTGGCTCCCTCTTTCTGAGAGAATCCTCTCATCACAACCTCACTTTGTACTTATTGTTGATGTCATCTACTGCATGCTTGATCTTATATATCTACTTGGAAGTCACCACTAACTTCCCCTCTGGTCTCGGAACTATCTCCCACACATCATTCTTCATGATGGGTTGATACTCTTCCATCATGGCATCCTTCCAAACATGTTGGTATGTTGCCTCCTCATAACCGGAAGGTTTGGAATCAATTATGTGACTCATCAGTGCCATTTAACTCAAGAACCTTTGAGGTCATTTTCTCTCCCTAAAGGTACCATTGGGAGTTGCATGCATCTATGCATCCTGCAAAGTGTCACAAAGCCATGATGGCCTCTTCATGGTCACTGCAACATCTCTAGGTAGATCTGTTGGCTCTGCTGGCTCTATTGACTCCACCTGATAGTCTGAAGAATGAACAATTGGACTAAAGGGATATGTACCTTCATCCTTCAGAGCCTCCTGCTCCTCACTATCAATCTCCATATGAGACTCTTTGTATCTTGCAAAAGTATCCTTCTTTCCAAAAGGTTCTACCTTCGTCCTCTTCTCCTTTGGTACATGGATGTATACTATCATGTCCACAACTCCATGTCTAGATAGTATGCTCCATGTCTCAAACCATAGATCATCTAACTTGTTGCCACCTGCAACCGTCAATATAGCTCCCTCTCAGAGCTATCACATGTGACCTTCCCGGAACAAGAACAAGAACAATGCTTTTCTAGTGTTATGACTAATCATTCCTCCATAGTAACTTGCCTGAAATAAGATCCAAAACATTATTGTGAATAATCATTCCTCCATAGTAACCTCCCTAGAACAAGAGCCAAAACAAAATCTAAGAACAACACTTTTCTAGTGTTGTGACTAATCATTCCTCGATGATAACATGCCCAGATGTTATAGTCCAAAATTCCACCACTATGCATTTTTTATCATGGCCCATCCATATACACACTTTCAAATCACTTTTGTTGAGATTCCTTCTCAAAAACTCCACTTTTCAATATGTACGCGACCTGCTTTACATGCAGCCCACATACATACGCTAACTAATACATATGCCCACATACATACGCTAACTAATACATATGCAACCCGCATTTACTCTCAAAAGTTGCAAAAAAAAAAATTTGCACTTCCCGATGAGGTTTACAGGCAATGTTGGGTTGCACAACCATTTTTACCTCCTGTAGCCCTTTTGAGAACCGAATAACCATCAAATTTCCATATAGAAAGGTCCCTAGGGGGGTCAATTGGAATAACTTTTGAAGAAGCAAACAAACTCTGCCAAATTTTCTCCTTCTTTCTCTCTGAGCTTATGCATCCATTTCTGTGTATCCATTCTCAACAATCTCATTCTCTTATCCTCTTTATGCAATCCATCAAACCCCTTATTTTTGCATCTTGATTGTGAGGATTTGCTAGTGATTGTGGGATTAATGCACTTGGAGTCTTATTCAAAGAACCTAAATGAGGTTCATAGAGAGGTGTCGACATTAAAGAATCTGGTTGTAATCTTCCTTATATGTTATCAATAAAAGAGAGCTTTCCTTTCCCAATTAATGTGTTTATGTTCTTGTGAATAATTTTGAATGTTTATAGCTTATTTCATGAGAATTAATACATGTTTATGTTAATAATGATTGCATATATGCTCTTGTAGATTTCTTTTTCGTGTTGTTTCAGGTCAGCTTTGGGAGGAGACCTACAATCCGAGAGCAAATAGTGGACAAAGGGGATCGACTATGAATGAAAGGACATAAGGTGCCTACCTTAATCTAGTTCCTATTTTCCTTAGCAATCATTAGACCTAGTTAGATTTGGAAAGAATAGGATAGTTTTTTTCTCTTAAGGAGTCATCGCTCTGCCTAGCCATTAGACCCTGACTAGGGGGATTTTTCCCCAAAGCACCGGAACAAGAGCCAAAAACAAGAACAACCTGAAGAATGTCAACAAGCCTGAAAAACCCTAAAATTTTAACTTTGACGGAATGTCAATCTAAGAGCACTAGTAGGTGCGCTAGGGCAAGCCAAGTTGATTTGTGTTAAAAACATTCCTAATGATTTTCAATAAATTCTCAATGGGCTTGACAAGTGCATATCTGTGAAGTGGAAAATTTCATGTGCCACGGCAGAAAAAACTATGCAGTGATAGATTTCAACAAAGCTTTAATACCATGTTGAATTTTGTTCTAATTTCCACATCTGATCAATATTGCCTTATGATTTTTCAAACATATTTTAATGCCAATGTTATCATTGAATAATTAAACATTGAAATAAAACTGTAGTAGAAATAATAGAATCATAGAAATATAGCCATGCATAATAGACACAATATTTTTACCATAAGTAGAAAGTTAATTTGGGACTGTATCGATGCAACTGTGCCATTTATCATATTTTCTAATTATTCTAATTTAGGCAGAGGAGGGAGAGTCTTGCTTATGAGAGTTGTCGGATTTTCCCAGACAAACAAGATGGCACTAAGATCGCTTGGTTTATCACTCGAATATTATGAGTCTCATCTTCTATGATAAAGTTGTAATACCATGTTTTTTGCTTTTCATTCCCTCTTTTACTTTCGAAAGTATATGGAAAAAAAATCGATTGCCATACCAAAAACAAATAAAAAGAAATCCATCACAGTTAAATGTGAAAGGGAAAACCAAGGTGGTTGGCTTGAGAGATTTCTTGTTGAACTCAAAAATCCATCTTGCTAAGAAAGAGAATGTTGGTTGTCACCAATTCAAAATCAAGAGAACTAGTAATGTCCAAGATTTTATTGTTTCACAAAATTATTATAATTTAGATGCAAATGGAATTTATTAAGTTTAAACAGATCTTTTAGTACAGTTGTAAAACTGGATAGTTGCCTGAGCGTTGAAGGAATGGGCGACCTTGTAGCGCATGTGAAGAAAGAATGAGAGCAACTCGTTCAGCCCAAGGACACCAGTTCCAATTATTTTGATGCCTTTGACATATATGATTCTATGAGAGACATCAGGGATTCTGAACACCCATACTCGTTGGAACAATTTTAGCATTTTGTCTATAGAATTTGTTACAGGGGATGAAAAACTTAGGCGCATATTGATAACCTTCACACCCATTGGCCAGCATTATATTGTGGCAATAGCTATTGTTTTGTGTTTAAATTGGTGAATGTGAGACACATCGAAGCCCTAAAAACATAAGATTCTACAAACCATATTTGGAAAATTGTGTATTATCAGTGATGTGGATTTATGCAGGAATGTAACAGAATACACAAATAACCATGAATACAAAGATGCAGCGGAAATAACACTTCATTTCATTAATATCAAAGAACTGAAATTTGTTTACAGACAGAATAGAAATAAACTAGCTAGGGTATTGATAGCTTATCTCTAATAAGAGATGTGGTGGCTACAGGCCTCTGAACTCTGTGTTCCAAAGAGGCTCAAAGGCGTATCTATTATTGAGAAACAATGGAAACCCTAAACATCTAAAAAACCTAACCCTAGGAGATGAAACGCCAGAATATAGGCCCCGACGGGGTAAATTGGTACATCAATTTCTCGGGGTCATAACTTTGGCATACTATCTATGTTTGATGCATATGATACATCGTTAGAAAGATCTATCCGAGGACTACAATTGTTGGCCAATAAATATCATAGAATTATTTTTGATCGAAACATTTCCAAAAAATGTCGTTTAGGGCTTCAAAACGGCTTCGAAAGTTCAGGACCTGAAAAACTAACAAAAATAGTAAATTGTGCTACAATTAAGGAAACTGAAAAAATGAAAGAAACAATGGTGGGGTCCAAGTGGAATAAGAGGGTGGCCACTAATATCCACCTATATCATTCCTCCCCCCTTAGGAAGCAATGTTCCTCATTGCGTTGAGTTCCTCCATGAGATGAGGAAACTTCTGCTGAACTTGATCCCTAGTGAGCCACTTGCCCTGGTGAAGGCGTTGGCTTGCTTTGACAACTCGATATAGTTGGATCCTCTGTTGGCGGGTGTTCTTGATCTATGTTTCCATAATCCGATCAGTCATATTGTTCCATGCAGTCTGGGTTTAACTCTCTTGGTGTGATTTATTCTGTCATGTCGGATGTGTCCAGTAGAGGTGGAAAGTAAGGCCGAAGGCGGTCCACATTGAACACTAGGTGCAGACAAAGGAATGGTGGGATATTGAGATCGAAGGCATTGTCCCCTATATCCTTGGTGATGGTGTATGGCCCATATCAGAGCGGACGAAGCTTGCGGTGGGGTCCAGTGAGGCACTCCTTCTGCAAATGTAGCCACACTTTGTCTCCCACCTAGAAGTTGTGTTGCACCTAATGTTGATCATGACGTTGCTTGTACTTAGCATTATCTCTATCCAATATGTCATGAACCTGTTGGCAAATGTGTTGAATGTGCTGAATGAAGTTGCTCGCCTTGGCAGCTTCAGGCTGGAGATGATTCGAATCAGCCTGAGTAGCTGCAAATGGTATGGCTACATCAAAAGGACATAGTGGTTGGAATCCCAAGCCCACCTCAAAGGGGTTGTGGTCGGTTGAGATGTGGAAGGCTCAATTATAGCTATGTTGTATATAGGGGAGGCTCTCATCCCATGTGTGTGTATGCTTTGAGTTGTACATGCACAAAATGTGTACGATCATCCTGTTGACGACCTTTGTCTGGCCATCAGTTTAGGGATGGAAAGTTGTGGACTTCGTGAGCTTGGTGTCCAACATTGACCAGAGGTTGGACCAAAATGTATTGAGTCTCCAAGTCCCATCCTTCTTTTGCACCAACACGATCGGTCTCCCACAGGGCAATGAACTTGGTCGGATGTGACCTTTATGCAGCAGCTCCTGAATCTGGCCCTTGATTTCATCGATCTCCAGAACAGAGCATCGATAGATCGGTCCATTGGGCAGTGGCGCACCTGGGGTCAGATCGATGGGGTGCTTGACTGGACAGTGCAGAGGCACCCCTGCAGGTGAGGTGAATATGTATCGGTACTCCTCCATGACCTTTTCCATTCGTTGTTGTCGTGTGGAGGAGCCTTGTCTGGAGTTCATGGCCACAGCTTTGTTCTTTCCCTCAGGGCAGATCATCAAGAAAATAAATTTCTCGATTTTGGAAATGAGCTTACTGCATTGTTTTGCAGTAACCAAAGAGATAGTGACAGGCGGTGGTACCTCTGGTATCTTGTATAGCTTATTTCCCAAGGTAACAATAACAGCGCGAGGTTGGGACTCATACACAGCATGTCTCTTCCACAAGTATGGTTGGCCTAATAATACATCAAAAACATCAAGAGGCGAAATGTCACATAATACCTCATTGGTGAAGGGCTTGATGTTGTAGGTGATCTGAAAATGGAATGTACTTGTTTAAGGGTGCAAGGTATCCATTTTCCATAATTTAAAATGTGAGTTATACACTCCAATGTGACCTACACTTGCTTCATGTGTTAAAAATATGCAACTTGTTTATGTGTAAGTTTCTTAGTTCTTCTTGTCATAAAGCATGTGTGAGGAAGGTTCTTTTACAAGATTAAATAGGTGTGATAAATCAATACACAGCCATGTAACAGCAGCAAATAACA
>ML783941.1:54352-74244 GCA_009831015.1 Picea engelmannii | reverse complement strand
AAGGACAGAACTGACTGTAAATACAGACTCAGGAAATAGGAATTAGCTGAACATGCTTTTTCCCAAACATCAAACAGTGAAATAGTACCTTAACAGTACTTTCCCCAAAATGGCCCTGGTGGCCCTTTAATCTTCAATGGAGAATTTTAATGTGAATATGGCCTCAAATGGTTCGGAAACCTCTGCCATTAGATTCAGAAGGTCGAAATTAGCTGAACATGGCTTTTGAATCACCAAAAATGGCTGAACATAGCCTCCAAACAGCTCCAACACTGAAATGGCCCTCGTGGCCCTGAAAGCTTCCCTGAAGAAAAAACACCTGCAAATGGCCTCCAATGGCTCTGAAACCTGCTCCAATGGCTCCAGAAGGTCGAAGAGACCCAAAATCGACCCAAAATTCGTCCAGAATTGATTCTTGTAGCAAGAGTTATGGCAAAAACTAACTCCCCTCTCTTTTCCCCAAAGGCTCCACTAAATTAGGCTTAGCTGGAGTTAGTTTAGCTAAAAATAGCCAATAGCCCAAAAAAGGCGGACTCCCGCTCCAAAACGCGCCAACTGCTCTTTAGCCAAATGTATCGGTCACATGTGAACGGTTTCATAACCGTGGGTTAAACGACCCGAAACGCGCCTTTTAAAATATATAATGGTCATGTGACAATGTAATAGAACCGGGGCCAACAAACCCCGTTAAACAATCCCGCGCGCTCCTTTAATAAAAAGGTTGGGTCATATGTAAAGGAGCTGGAACCCCGGGCTATGTTTATTGTCAAACCCCGCGCGTAGAATAAATTGGTCATATGTTTGTTGCAATGTGACCGGGTGGTAAAACGCAACCCCGCGCGCAAACTTGTCAAACGGTCATACTACCACATATAACACCGTGTATAAGAATTTTTAAAAACCGCGCGCATAAACTTTTGCACAGGTGGTCACATGTGACCGGTTTACAAACCGTGTGAAACACTTTTAAAAGCCCGCACACGCCAATATAAAAGAGGCATGGTCATATGGAACGGGCCAATGAAACCTCGGGCCGGGGCTAAGCCCTGGCCCGACCCCCCAACACCTTTACACAAACGTAATTTTAAATTCATTTAAAACCATTCCATAGACATGGAACACGCGGCGCCTTTGTGGTTAGTGTAAATTTGTTAAGGCATAGCTGAGGGGGAGGTCCCGGGGTCGAACCCCGCGGCTCTCCAAATAATTTTAACAAACCACACGATGACCACCAACCTATAAATGGGTGCCACGTGGCAGCCCTTCATTGGGCCACGTGGCACCTTTCAATTTGCCATAAAAACGCCATGTGTCGCAAGACCATTCGTCCCGATGTGACCAATCATCGAATGCCACATCACCTATGCCAATTCATCGTACGGATGTCCAGTCAGATGTACAGCCTCTGCCACGTGGCAGTATGGCCTGCCCTGTCAGCACTTTTTTTTACCTGTTTGGCGATTCGAACAGAGCGCGATAACTTTCGCTCCCGACGTCCGTTTGAGACGAAACGAATTGCGTTGGGTTCATGACAACGAGGGCTACAAACCCATTTGTTTTGAGGCAATTCTGAGAACTTTCATTTTTGAGGTAAAATTTGACCCCTGGTCCAGATTCTGATCAGTAGGGAAGACGACATTGTTGTCTGACGCGGAGATCACGTCCTTGGTGAAGCCACCCGATGGTGTATAGTTGTGGTTGTTTTGTGGTCGACAAGCCCAACCGCTTCACAACCTCTGCTGAAATGAGGTTCTTTTGGCTCTTGTTGTTGACGATGAACTGTAGTGGGGAACCCTTTACCCACATCTAGGAGTGGAAGAGATGCTCCTCCTCCTATGTGTAGTGTCCCCAAGGCCGAGCCCCTTTACAGATCATGATATATGCAATGAATTGTAAATGTGTTCTATAGGCTAGTGAGCCAAGTTTTGTATAAGCTGGAAGGCTCGTGTGGTTGTTAGGCCAGGAAGCCTAAGTGTTTGAAGGCCAGGAGCATGTTGTTGTACTTGTATGTATGCAGAATATTTAATAAAATATAAACACTGCCAGGTGCAGACCGACCACGATGAATGAGTGAAGGGGGACTGAGCGTCCACAGAGTGGGCAAGGAACTAGGGGCTGGAAGGTGGGAAAGGGGCTAAGTGTTGAGCCTAGGGGGCTTAAGCCTAGGAAATAATATTTTAATATTATTTCAAAAAGAAACATGTGCATTTATGTTTATCCTAAGTTTTGGAAAGGGAAAGCATGCAAAAGGGATGCAGGCTGATGGAACGCATGCAGTTCCAAGGGTGACAAGTGTCAGCTCTGGTGCATGCAGATAAAACGGCCAAGATGAGCCATGAGGGGGATCCTTCTCCATTCCACCCGACTGCCTGAGCGTGTACAGGCTCCGAGCAGTACGATTAACTCGACCTCTGCAAAGAATACCTCGTGCATCCCTGAGAGCTGGAAAGCTTGTGATTGTTCTGAATAATCCGTACCTCTCTGTCCCGAAGCCGTGACCGTGAGACCCATTTGCCATCGCCGAACCAGTTTGAGGAAGCCTGTATCTGGCTCTGAGGAAACTGGTGTATTCCTCTATTCTGGAATGGGAAATTAAATAGTCTATGTTGATTTCGGGAATAGCCTCTGTGTGTGTTGAATTCTGAAAGGCCGAAACATCCTCTGTCTGAGCATCGAGCCTATGTGTGGAGCCAATCCGTGAGACCATCCGCCATTGTTAAACCTGTTGGATAGCTCGTGCCTGTTTTCCCTGTGGGTTGTTGTGACCATGCAGTATTGGACTGCGTGAGGCTTGTTGGCCTGTGAGCGACTCCTTCAGGTGAGAGAGTGCACAGAGGAAGGAGAGAACTTCTGGAAGGAACCCTGTAGCTGTCATAGAGCCCGGAGACTTCTGGTCCGGTCTGTTCCTGCAACCCAAGGTAAGGGAGACTGGCAGCCGAAGGATTGTCTAGGTGACAGAGAAGGTGCACTCTCCTGGGGTGGAACAGGCATGTGGGGAATGAGGGTCTATGGGCAGTGAGCGTGGGAGATTCCTAGGAGAGCTTTCTTCTTGGTGGTTGTGTATGACTGAATTCCCTGTAACCTCAGCCTAAGTCTGGATTCCTTGCCCTGGGGTGGAGCTCAGTCCCAGCTCGGGGGTGACCCATTGTTGAGTTGAGGAGCAGTGCGGTCTATGGCTGGGAGGTTCGTGGAAGGCCTGCATTTGGTTGGTGATTTCTACAGTTGTTAAAAGATAAGTACCTGAATTATGCTTTGATCATGTTTTGCATGACTGAGTTGTTTATGTATTATGTTTTCCGCTGTGTAAATGAATTACTGTTGAATGCTATGGCTTGTTTAATTGTAGCAGTAACTTATATATTTTACTCTGAGATTTAAGTGTGTTTAATTGTTTAAATGCATGTGCTTATAATGTCTGTATGAATTATGTAAAATTCCATGTACAGATTGGTTAGAAGAGGTTTGAAAGCCTCAGTAGTGAAAAAGGGTACACTACACTATGGATCTTTTGGTTCTTCCTTTTGTATCTTCATGGTGGCAATGGTGGCGTTGGGATCCGCATTGATAATTTGCTTCCCTCTCTCATTCCCCTTCTTGTGTTCTAATTCAGTGTCGGAGAATGCATCTGATTCAGAAGCCCTCATCTCGGCCACCAGTGACTGTTTGGCCCGATACTCACTTGGTTGTGAGTGGAGCTCTTATGGAACTCACACCACTTTCATGTGTCCTTCTTCAGCTTCATGGTGTTGTTCTTTGTTTGCGGATTTGGACGATTGTCTTGAGCTACCATTCCTTGGCTTTGTCCTTTGCTCTGTGGTTTGGGGGCACCTTTCGCTTGCTTTTGATCCACAGATCCAAAGTCTCGCTTCTTATGTTTGAATTTCTGCTCAATCTTGGCAGCATACCGGTATGCCATACAAAATGAGAAGATTTCAAGGAACTCCATTTCCTCCTGAATGTATCTATGTAGACAACTATGGTACTTCAACACCAAATGTTTTTCTGAATCTTTGATACCCAACTTTGTGCGCAGGGTATGGAATAGATTTGTCGCCTCATGCACATCTTGATCCCTTTGTTGTTGCAACGTAGTCCATTGTATGTACTTGTCCTCCTAGCTCCCCATGGGATAATATTGTTCCTTGATGGCGTCTCAAAAATAATTCCAACTGGGTACGATCGAGAACATGGAGGGTTCCTCCTCGTCCTTTTTCTCACAGTAGATTTCCCACCAGTCCTTAACATGGGGGGCAGCTTTGAGCAATGAAAAAATAATCTTCTCCTGGTCGGAAAAGTCATGAATCGAGAAATATCCTTCTAATAGATTCAACCATATATCTACGACGTCTGCATCTATTTGACCATCAAATATGGGAATGTCAAATTTTACTTGTACCTTAAAAGGGGTTGTGCCTCCAGAGTGATTGTTGGATGCATGCGCCGCCAGTGGGCAATCGTTGAAGGATTTGGGCGAAGTTATCCATCATCGCATTCCTTAGTTTTTCAAGGGCCTCCTCGAGCAATATTTTGATAGGATATCCTGCTCCCTCGTCTTTCTTTTCGTCCCCCATGGGCATTCATCGGGGTTTGCGAGGTTGATCTTGAAAAGGTTCAACCAAATCAAGCCCTAACTCCTTATACCCTGACCTCGTTGCGGACATGCAAAGAAGGATCGAGAAAGAGAAAACCGCACTGATACCACTAATCCAGATTTATCCAGGAACGCGACAAAATACACAAATAACCATGAATACAAAGATGCAGCGGAAATAACACTTCATTTCATTAATATCAAAGAACTGAAATTTGTTTACATACAGAATAGAAATAAACTAGCTGGGGTGTTGGTAGCTTATATCTGAGAAGAGATGTGGCGGCTACAGACCTTTGAACTCTGTGTTCCAATGAGGCTCTAAGGCCTATCTATTATTGAGAAACAATTGAAACCCTAAACATCCAAAAAACCTAACCCTAGGAGATGAAACGCTAGAATATGGGCCCCGACGGCGTAAATTGGTACATCAATTTCTCGCGGTCGTAACTTTGGCATACTATCTCCGTTTGATGCATATGATAAATTGTTAGAAATATCTATCTAAGGACTACAATTGTCGGCAAAAAATATCATAACAACATTTTTCCATCGAACCATGCCCAAAAAACGTCGTTTAGGGCCTCAAAACGACTCCAGAAGTTCAGGACCTGAAAGACTGACAAAAATAGTAAATTTTGCTACAATTGAGGAAACTGAAAAACTAAAAGAAACAATGGTGGGGGTCCAAGTGGAATAGGTGGGTGGCCACCAATATCCACCTGGATCATTCCTCCCTTCTTAGGAAGCAATGGTCCCCATTGCATTGAGTTCCTCTATGAGATGAGGAAACTTCTGTTGAACTTGGTCCCTGGTGAAGGACTTGGCCTGCTTTGACAACTTGATATACTTGGATCCTCTGTTGGTGGGTGTTCTTGATCTTTGTGTCCATAATGAAATCAGTTGCGGCTTGTTCCATGCAATTATGGTTTAACTCTGTTGGTGTGAGTTGTTCTGCCATGTCAGATGTGTCCAATAGAGGTGGAAAGTAAGGTTGAAGCCGGTCCACATTGAACATTGGGTGAAAACCAAGGAATGGTGGTATACTGAGATCGAATTCATTGTCCCCTATAGCCTTGGTGATGGTGTATGTCCCATATCAGAGGGGGCAAAGCTTGCGGTGTGTTTCAGCGAGGCGGTCCTTCTGCAAATGTAGCCACACTTTGTCGCCCACCTAGAAGTTGTGTTGCACCCGATGTTGATCATGACGTTGCTTGTACTTAGCATTAGCTCTATTCAATATGGCATGAACTTGTTGGTGAATGTGTTGAATGCACTCAATGAAGTTGTTCACCTTGGCAGCTTCAAGCTGGACATGAGTCGAATCAGCCTGAGTAGCTGCAAATGGTATGGCTACGTCAATGGGACATAGTGGTTGGAATCCCAAACCCACCTGAAAGGGGTTGTGGTCGGTTGAGTTTTGGAGGGCCCGGTTATAGCCATGTTGTACATAGGGGAGGCTCTCATCCCATGTGCATGGATGCTTTGAGTTGTACATATGAAAAATGTGTACGATCATCATGTTGACAACCTTTGTCTAGCCATGAGTTTGGGGATGGAAAGTTGTGGGCTTGGTGAGATTGGTGTCCAACATTTAGCAGAGGTTGCACCAAAATGTACTGAGGAACCTATTGTCTCGATCTAAGGTGACAGTCTGTGGGATCCCAAAGTGTACCCACACTCATTCAAAGAAGAGTTTAGCAGTGGATCATGTTGTGATATTCTTCTTGCAGGCCGCCATAATGGCCATCTTCAAGAATCTGTTGTCGACCACGAAAACACAGTCGTAGTCATTCTTAATAGAAGGAAGGCCTGACATGTAATCCATGGATATGGATTCCCAAGGTCGACTAGGGGTAGGCAGTGGAGTATAGAGGCCTTGCTTCTTAATGGTTGGTTTGGCAATGGTGCAGGCAGTGCAAGATCTGATGTACTTCCCGGCATCATGTCGAAGGTTTGGCCAATAGAAATACTTTTGTAGTACTTCCATTGTTTTCTCGACCCTGAAATGCTCAGCGACCCGATTATAGTGCACTTCCCAAATCATCTTGGCATGCTCGCTTGAAGGAACACAAAGGTGTCCCAGGTGACATAGTAGTGCATCCTGGAGGTGAAATTTTGGAACTCGACTACCCTCCAAGAGTGTATTGTATGTGTGGCCAAAATCTGGATCACTCTTGTAGAGAAGTGGCCAGAAGTCTCATGCCCACAAGAGTTGAGCATGGTGGTTATCGCCACGATCGGTGGTCGGCTAAGGTAGTCTGCAACATTATTGGTGTTTCCCCTCTTGTACTTGATGTTCAAATGAAACTATTGTAGATATGTGGACCACTTCTGATGGCGATCATTCTGCAACTTCCCTTGTGTATGTATAAACTACAAGGGTTGGTGATCTGTGTGGATGATCGTTTCCTTCCCCAAAATGTAATGCTTCCACTGTCATCAAGACTACATAATGGAATACATTTCTTTGTCATAAGTGGGATACTTTTAGACTGTGTTGCGTTGTGATATGCCACTGGATGCCCCTGTTGAGTAAGAACTGCCCCAATAGCACAGTCGGAGGCATCTGTCTCGATCTCAAATGGTTGTTACAAGTCTAGTAATGTGAGCATTGGGGTGCAAGAGAGATGATGTTTCAATTCTGTGAATGCCTTTTGTTGAGATTCTAACCAAAAGAATTTTTCTTTCGCTCCTCCTTTGGTGACTTGACTCAAGGGCCAAGTGATATGAGAGAATCCCAACACAAACTTGCGGTAGAAATTAGCAAGACCCAGAAAGTTGTGAAGCTCTCTTAGAGTGGTTAGGGCTGGCCAATCCCATATGACTTGGATCTTGGTTGGATCCACATGCACCCCACACTCATCAATAAAGTATCCCAGATATTGAACCTGGGTCATGCCAAAAGTGCACTTCTCCAAATTGGCACACAACTTGTGTTTATGTAGTGTTTGGAGGACCTGTCGGATGTGGTGGAGGTGGTCTTCCCAAGTCTAGCTAAAGATCATGATGTCATCCAAGTACACTACTACAAATGAATTGGTGAATGGCCGCAATATGTCGTCCATCAGCCTCATAAAGGTTGCGAGAGAATTCGTCAACCCGAAAGGCATGACCAGCCATTCAAAAAGGCCCTCCTTGGATTTGAAGACAATCTTCCACACATATGATGGTTTGATTGGTACATGGTGATATTCGGACTTCAAGTCAATCTTGCTGAAATATTTCGCCCCTTTGAGTTGGTCCAGAGGGTCATCAATCTGTGGTATCGGGTACCTATTCCAAATGGTGATCTTGTTCACCGTGTCAATACAGAGTCTCCAAGTCCCATTCTTCTTCTGCACCAACACGATCGGGCTCCCACAGGGCGATGAACTTGGCCTGATGTGACCTCTCTGCAGCAGCTCCTAAGTCTGTGGCTTGATTTCATCTATCTCCATAATAGAGCACCGATAGATCGATCCATTAGGCAGAGGCGCACCTGGGGTCAGATCGATGGGGTTCTTGTCCTGACAGTGCAGAGGCACCTCTACGGGTGAGGTGAATATGTCCTGGTACTCCTCCATGACCTTGTCCATTCGTTGTTGTCGTGTGGAAGAGACCTATCTGGAGGTCGTGGCCACAATATTCTTCTTGCCCTAAGGGTGGATCACAGGAAAACAAATTTTCCGGTTTTGGGAATGAGTTGACTACATTGTTTTGCAGTAACAAAAGAGATAGCAACATGCGGTGGTACCTCTGGTATCCTGAACAACTTATTTCCCAAGGTAACAATAATAGCGCGAGGTTGGGACTCATACACAACATGTCTCTTCCACAAGTATGCTTGGCTTAATAATACATCACAAACATCAAGAGGCACAAAGTCACATAATACCTCCTCGGTGAAGGGCTTGATGTTGTAGGGAAGGCAGCATTATTGGATGACGCAGAGATCACATCCTTGGTGAAGCCACCCGATGGTGTACGATTGTGGGTGTGTTGTGGTCGGAAGGCCCAACTGCTTCATGACCTCTACTGAAATGAGGTTCTTTTGGCTCCCACTATCGACAATGAACTATAGTGGGGAACCCTTTACCCATATCTGGGAGTGGAAGAGACATTCCTCCTCCTGTTGTTCCTAAGTCTGTACTTAAGGCTTAAAAGTATAGTGTCAAGGCATCCAAAAGTAGGTGAAAGATGGGTAAGAGGGTAACGTCAACCTTCGGTAAAGGAAACTAGGGAAGATTTCTATGTTGGCATTGTCTAGCTTCCAACTGCTCCTGAGTAATTATATCTTGTTCAATGGCTTCCCATGAACGTTCAAGTTCTTCCCAGTTATTTGCAATTTTAAGGATTATGTCAAAAAGGTTTAAAGCAATATGTGTTTGGTTCGATAGTCCGAGTTCGATATTAGGTTGTGTTGGTGCAAGGACAGTCATGGAGGAACAGTAAGAGTAGTAAAGGATTCAAAGAGAGATTAAATGTTGTCTCGATTTGGTCAAATAAAAGAGAATTTTACGTTTTAAGAATAAAATAGGAATGCAAAATGAAGGCTCTTTCCCGTAACTGTATTATATTTTAATATAAAGGTGTGAGGTGAGAGAAAACATTTAGCTGCATATAATGCAAGGTTCCTGTCAAAGAGAAAACTCACATATAAACAGAAGAGGAAATTAGTAAGGAAATAACTGACATAGCAAAGAATATATGTAGAATTCTGAAAGTGCAGATTGGTCTTACACCCGCTGATAGCTGGTGCAGAGGAAGGACAATAAACAATTACAGAAAACTGAAATCCTTTCGTTATAGTAGTGGTTGTACTAAAGTATAACGAAACACATCAATTATGAATAATGGAATGAAATGAAACATGAAATACGAAGAAACAAACTTGTAACATAGTCTTGACGGAATCAAGAATCTCCAGATTTGCTTATATTAACTTCTCGAATGGAAAAACTCTATTACATATGACACAAAAAAGTCCATCCCTGTTTATTTCGTTCTGTGATATATTTATACAATTTTACAGATCAATTAGAATTTCAACGGTTACACAAATTCGATTACAACAGAGAGGAGCGCAATCGCTCCCTTTCTCCTACTCTATCTTCACTTGGTGCCAAGTGCTCGTCTTCGTGCAGATTCGGTGCAGGCGATACATCTTTCCACAAACTGAGATACGAGCTGTGAAGGTTCTGCTTGACAGCTAGCCTCGACGAAGTAACATTCTCGAGCTAACTGCTGCAGCTTGTCCCCCATTTGTGCATTGACGATGTCGAGGGCACTTAGTTGCGCGCTGGTTTTGATCATGTGCTTATCAACTTTGGCCATGTCCACCGTATCCATCTAAGAGATGTCGGTCGAATCTCTCTCATCCTTTTCCTTCAGATCGAGTGAGATCTGTTCCACATTTATTTGTATCAATGCTTCTGCATCGCCTCAACTGTCAATATCCAACAGCTTGCCATCTATGGAGTTAAAATCTTCTTCTAAAGATTGAGTTACCTTTTGGACTTGTTCCTTGCCCAGGGCAATGTTATGCTCCCAATATTTCAATAGAATATTGCCTCTGGTTTGTTCAGGGATGGTAAGCCCAGGAGCACCTGCCAAAACCCTGTTATTTATGGCGATTACCGCGTCCTGGAAAGTGACCCGAGCCACTTCGGCCTCCCTTTCCCTGGCATTCAAGTTCTTGGACACCTGATTCACCAATAGATAGTTCTCCCAGATCTCTCCTATCCTGGCAAGCAAATTCTGCTGTGCCGAAAATATTTTGCTCTGAATCTCGTTGGCTCAAGATTTAAATATACCGATGTCTATTTCTCTACTTTTGGCGATTTCTGCCCGAGCCTGCAACTGTTCAATCAGATTTCTCTGTTGGCTCACCTGCGCTTTACCATCTCGGACCACCAACTGTGCTTTCTCAAGCTTGGTCTTGAGCATTTCTATTTCGTTTTTGTCGGCCACTCTGGCCTATTCTATCTCCATGCTGACCTGAGCTTTAGCATTTTCTATGGTTGTAGCCAGTCTAGCCTCGAGGGTCCTGATTAGGCGATTTTTCCTTTTTAATTGGTTATTCAAAAGCCCAACTGAGAATTGATTTGCCGAAGCATATGCCCCCAGGGTTCCCACGATTTCAGTGACAAGTTGGTCACTTTTCTTATTTTTTCCATCGTTCATGATTTTATATTTTTTTGCAGTGGACTCTCCTTCTTGATAGAACTCTCTTTTCACTACCGCCTTCCTCTTTTTATCAAAAAAGAACTCATTTGGAGGGAGTTCCTCTGCTCTTATGGGCCTCAGTTCTTCACTAAATATCCATCCCTCGCCGACATTTCTCTATGCTGACTGCAAGGGTGTGACCAAGGTGATGGGCTCTCCTATTTGTTTTGCCGATTCTCTTGGAGTACCGACAGAATTCTGCTCCTTTGGCGTACCCAGAGTCTCTGTTTCAGTCTCTAGTTTCTGTTCCCTTGGTGGGCCTGGAGTTTTTACTTCAACCTCCGAACTCTGTTCCCTTGGTGGGTTCGGAGTCTTCTCTTCTGCTTCAGGATTCTTTGTTTGCTCCCCTTCCTAGTGTTTTCTAAGGTTAGAAATTGCGTCCTCAGAACCTTCATCATCCTTTTGTTTCGCCTCGGAAACACCCGAACCTCCCAACACAGCGGGAAGGCTTCTTCGTCTATGTTCCTGGAATTTTAATACAGATGTTGTGTCTTCGGGTGCTAATGATTGGATCTGGGCTAGCACTTCTTCATAAGATCTTGCCCCTCAGAAAACGTCGTCCGAGGGTGAACTTTCATGCTCAAATCTCTTGAGCCCACAATGAGCCAAATGGTTGCTCACAACCCTCTGTGGATCATGTTTCTTAACTTCGATGGAGACCAAACTTAGGTCCTCCAAGGCAGCAGCCTCAGCTTTGGCATGCCCGAAATCTAATAAAGAATAGGAATTCAGCCGAATGGGAAAAGAAGGCCATACCTTCTTTGAGTAACCCTTCAGTTCTTTGCTCACCCCTCCAATTACCATTTGCCAGGCGACCTCTCGACAAGCCAGCTTGTCAGGGATGAACAAGGGAAGCGCATGAGGGGGAACAGAAGCCCCGAAAACACTGAAATACGAAAACTCTGCCTCCACATACCAATCCGCTATGCCACTCAGACCTGTTGCAATGTTGTCCGAGACGCGAGGTGGTGGGTGCCCAAAAATGGCGATATGCAAGGGCACCATCACCCAGTTAAAAATCTCATATGTGAACTTTTCTTCTTTATTCTCCCATAGTTTGTCATGATACTCATGCATGGGTTTTTCTTGGGCTGGATTCCAAGCCCGGCTCATCAAGGGGAATGGTGTCATGGAACATACCCCATCCATGATATATGCTGACATGAAAAACGAGGACGGTTTCCCACTTGCCTTCTGCTCCCGATACTCTGTGACCCTGTTGGCCAAACTGTCTGAGAGCATCTTTGCCCAATTAAATGAGCAACCTTCTACAACCCGAAACATGAGAGGCACCCACGCGATGTAGAAATGCGATGTGTCTTCTCTCCCAAATAGTCGGCATGTCATCATGGCCACATATTTATACTGTGGATCCAAAAAAGAGATAGAATAAACACCCTTGTCATTTGCTCTGAATTTCGCGGAGCGCAAAACCCAATCTTTGATCAAATCGGGCATGGTTTTGTCATACTGGGTGCACTATTTCCCTTTGAATTCCTCTAGGAACTCGGCACCATATGTATATTCAGACGTCGAAAGTAGCTTGTACATGGTTTGTAGATGCTCGGGCCTAAAATTTCCGATAGTAACTTGTTGGCTGTTCATGATCGTCCTGGTGGGTAAGTCTACGTGGTCCAACGCCCACCGGATCATGTCGTAATACGGAAGCAACCGTGGCCTGGTTGCTACTCTGTGCATCCCAGATTGGACGATTATCTTGTACTTGGTGTGTAGATCATCCCTTTCGATGTCGTCGGAGTCATCTGAGTAATCTACCAATTCTGCTTGCAGAACATTTGACACAAATGACCAGACGAGGATTGAGTCGACACTTTGGGGTGAAGTATCGGCGACATTGTCTAAGCCCTGTCCCGCGACTTCGACATTCGCCTTTGCTTCTTTCCGCGGAGCCATGGTCGTAGTTTGCATTTTCGCTCTTCTTCGATAGAACTGCGTATACATGCAAAAAGTAGTTAACTCAGAAACGATGAGCTCCGCGTGCTATGAACAATGCATAATGAAACGTAGCTCTCGCATATATTTTAAAAAAATGGTACCTTTCAAAACAAGCCTGTCAATTCAAAATTAGAAATAAACTTATGTCATAAAAATCTGATCTTACACATAGATTTACCTTATCTCCCCATTAATGTCATAAAAATCTGATCTTACACATAGATTTACCTTATCTCCCCATTAATGTCATAAATTTTGGCGGTTTGACAGTCAATCGGAGTATGGAGAGCAAATAGCTACCTCAGGAAACGTGCAAGCCTCGATGCGCGGGACATATCTTGCTTTATTTTAAATTATCAAAACTTAGCAACGTTAATAACTTTCTCGTTGTTCGCTGCATCATGGATTTCTTTTTTTAACTTTTTGAGTCTTCAACTCGCGAGACTGCGAGGACCGATTTTGGCTTAATTAACAGTAATCGCGATTTGGAGCATTATTAATTTTATAATCAATTTATTCGCCATATCGCGACTCGGAACGTCGAAGACAAATTTCTGGGAGATTAGTATGACGAGTCGCGAAAATGCGAGATAACGATAATTAAGACTCAATTTAGGGGAGGAAAATCTTAGATTAGGCGATTAATTAATCATGCTATAATTACGTCGCGACTTCGTGAGTCGGGGTTTTAGACGCCATAACTTTCTAAAAGATAGTGCCGAGTGGCGAAGCGCTGAGAACAAATTTTAACCATGGTTAGTCTTTTTGCCTTTAATCCTTGACCAGGGTTAGCCCGAAATAACCTCGTGTTCTCGGCTCTCGGAGCTATAAAAATAAAAATTCGAACTTGGCTAACGTTGAGGCGTGAAACCCCGATGACGTCTCATCACTGAGTTAAAATATTTTACCCTGGTTACTGTCTTGAGCGAAAATTTAAAATGACTTCGTCGTTTCATCACTCGGGACGTGTGAATTCATGGGTTATAGTATCCGACCTGCGAGATCCTGAAGTAAAACAAAGAGAGAGACCTTCTTACGAAAGTAGATTTGTTTCGAGAGTGGAAAAGCATCGTTGCTTACGTGACAAGGTTGCAGAGTTTCAAGATCTCGAAAGGAAAAAAGAAAATCAACTTTAGATTTCAAGTATCAAAAATTGAAAATTGTGTAGGGTAAAAATAAAACAAGGGCGGCTCCAACACCTCCTATGGATCTTTTGATTCTTTATTTTGGATATTCATGGTGGCAACAGTGGCGTTGGGCTCCGAATTGATAATCTTCTTCCATGTGTCATTCCCCTTCTCAGGTTCTGATTCAGTGTCGGAGCATGCATCTAATTCAGAAGCCCTCATCTCGACCACCAGTGATTGTTTGGCCCGACACTCACTTGTGTTGTGAGTGGACCTCTTATGGAACTCACACCACTTTCCCATGTCCTTCTTCGGATTCGTGGTGTTGTTCTTTGCTTGCGGCTTTGGCAGGTTGTCTTGAGCCACCATGCCTTGGCTTTGTCCTTTTCTCTACGGTTTAGGGCCACCTTTCGCTTGCTTTTGATTCTCAGATCCAAAGTCTCGCTTCTTATGTTTGAATTTATGATCAATCTTGGCACCATACTGGTATGTCGTACCAAGAGAAGAGATGTCAAGGAACTCCATTTCCTCCTGAATGTATCTATGTGGACAATTGCGACACTTCAACACCAAATGTTTCTCTGACTCTTTTATACCCAAATTTGTGTGCAGGGTATGGAATAGATTCGTTAGTGCATGCACATCTTGATCCCTTTGTTGCCACAGCGTAGTCCATTGTATGTAATTGTCCTCATATCTCCCCATGAGATAATATTGTTCCTTGATGGCGTCTCGAAAATAATTCCAAGTGGGTACAACCGAGAATAGGGAGGGCTCCTCCTCATCCTTTTTCTCACAGTAGGTTTCCCACCAATCCTTGACATGGGGGGTAGCTTTGAGCAGTGAAAAAATAATCTTCTCCCGATCGAAAAAGTCATGAACTGAGAAATATCCTTCTAATAGATTCAACCATCTGTCTACGATGTCTACATCTATTTGACCATAAAATATGGGAATTTCAAAGTTTACTTGTACCTTAAAAGAGGTTGCGCCTCCAGAGTGATTGTTGGATGCAGATGCGCTGCCAGTGGGCAATCGTTGAAGGATATGGGCGAAGTTATCCATCATTGCATTCCTTTTTTTTTCAAGGGCATCCTTGAGCAATATTTTGATAGGATATCCTACTCCCTCGTCTTTCTTTTTGTCCCCCATGAGCAGCAGTCGGGGTTTGCGAGGCTGACCTAGCAAAGGTTCAACCAGATCAAACCCTAACTCCTTATCCCCTGAGCTCGTTGGGGACATGCAAAGAAGGATCGAGAAAGAGCAGACCACTCTGATACCACTGATCTAGATTTATGTAGGAACGCAACAAAATACACAAATAACCATGAATACAAAGATACAGTGGAAATAACACTTCATTTCATTAATATCAAAGAATTGAAATTTGTTTACAGACAGAATAAAAATAAACTAGCTAGGGCACTGGTAGCTTATTTCTGAGAAGAGATGTGGCGGCTATAGGCCTCTGAACTCTGTGTTCCAATGAGACTCTAAGGCCTATCTATTATTGAGAAACAATTGAAGCCCTAAACATCCAAAAAACCTAACCATAGCAGATGAAACGCCAAAATATGGGCCCCTTCAGGGTAAATTGGTATATCAATTTCTCGAGGTCGTAACTTTGGCATACTATCTATGTTTGTCGCATATGATACATCGTTAGAAAGATCTATCCGAGGAATACATTTGCTAGAAGAAAATATCAAAATAATAATTGTTGAACGGACCATGCCCAAAAAAACGTCGTTTAGGGCCTCAAAATGGCTCCGGAAGTCCATGACCCGAAAACCTGACAAAAATAGTAAATTGTGCTACAATTAAGGAAACTGAAAAACTGAAAGAAACAATGGTGGGAGTCCAAGTGGAATAGGTGGGTGGCCACCAATATCCACCTGGATCATTCCTCCCCCTTAATAAGCAATGGTCCCCATTGCATTGAGTTCCTCCATGAGATGAGGAAACTTCTACTGAACTTGGTCTCTCGTGAGCCACTTGCCCTGGTGAAGGAGTTGGCCTACTTTGACAACTCGATATAGTCGGATCCTCTGGTGGCAGGTGTTCTTGATATGTGTCTCCATAATCCAATCAGTTGTGGCTTGTTCCATGCAGTCTGGGTTTAACTTTGTTGGTGTGAGTTGTTATGCCATGTCGGATGTGTCCAGTAGAGGTGGAAAGTAAGGCCAAAGGCAGTCCACATTGAACACTAGGTGCAGACCAAGGAATGGTGGGATACTGAGCTCGAAAACGTTGTCCCCTACAACCTTGGTGATGGTGTATGGCCCATATTAGAGCAGGCTAAGCTTGCGGTGCGTTCTAGCGAGGTGCTCCTTCTACAAATGCAACCACACTTTGTCGCCCACCTGGAAGTTGTGTTGTACCCAATGTTGATCATGACGCTACTTGTACTTAGCATTAGCTCTGTCCAATATGTCATGAACCTGTTGGAAAATGTGTTGAATGTGCTCAATGAAGTTGTTTGTCTTGGCAGCTTCAGACTAGACATGAGTCGAATCAGCCTGAGTAGCTGCAAATGGTATGGTTACATCAATGGGACATAGTGGCTGGAATCCCAAGCCCACCAGAAAGGGGTTGTGATCGGTTGAGTTGTGGAGGGACTGGTTATAGATATGTTGTACATAGTGGAGGCTATCATCCCATGTGCGTGGATGCTTTGAGTTGTACATGCGCAAAATGTGTACGATCATCCTATTGACAACCTCTGTTTGGCCATCAGTTTGGGGATGGAAAGTTTTGGACTTGGTGAGCTTGGTGTCCAGCACTGACCAGAGGTTGGACCAAAATGTACTAAGGAACCTGTTGTCCTGATCTGAGATGATAAATTGTGGGATCCCAAAGTGCACCCACACATGTTCAAAGAAGAGTTTAACAATGGCTTATGTTGTGATATTCTTCTTGCAGGCAGCCATAATGGCCATCTTCGAGAATCTGTCGACGAAAACCAAAACACAATCGTTGTCATTCTTAGTAGAAGTAAGGCCCGACATGTAATCCATGGAGATGGATTCCCAAGGTTGACTAGGGGTAGGCAGCAGAGTATAAAGGCCTTGCTTCTTGATGGTCGGTTTGCCAATGGCATAGGCAGTGCAGTATCTGATGTACTTCCTGACATCTTGTCGAATGTTTGGCCAATAGAAATACTTTTGCAGTACTGCCACTGTTTTCTCAACCCCGAAATGCCCAGCGACCCGACTATAGTGCGCTTCCCAAATCATCTTGGCACGCTTGCTTGAAGGAACACAAGGGTGTCCTAGGTGACATACTAGTGCATCTTGGAGGTGAAAATTTGGAACTCGGTTACCCTCCAAGAGTGTCCTGTATGTGTGGTCGAAATCTGGATCGCTCTTGTAGAGAAGCGGCCAATCATAAGTCTCATGCCCACAAGAGTTGAGCATGGTGGTTATCGCCATGATCGGTGGTCAGCTGAGGTAGTCTGCAACATTATTGGTGATTCCCTTCTTATACTTGATTTCCATATGAAACTGTTGTAGATATGTGGACCACTTCTGATGGAAATCATTATGCACCCCATGCTCATCAATAATGTATCCCGGATATTGAACCTGGTTCATGCCAAAAGTGCACTTCTCCATATTGGCACACAACTTGTGTTTCTGCAGTGTTTGGAGGACCTGTCGGATGTGGTGGAGGTGCTCTTCCCAATTCTAGCTAAAGATCAAGATGTCATCCAAGTACACTACTACAAATGAGTTGATGAATGGCCGCAAGATGTCATCCATCAACCTCATGAAGGTTGCGGGAGAATTCCTCAACCCGGAAGGCATGACTGGCCATTCGAAAAGGCCCTCCTTGACTTTGAATGTAGTCTTTCACACATCGAACAGTTCGATTGGTACCTGGTGATACTTGGACTTCATGTCAATCTTCCTGAAATTTCACCCCTTTGAGTTGGTCCAGAAGGTCATCAATTTGTGGGATTGGGTACCTATTCCGGATGGTGATCTTTTTCAGTGCCAAATAGTCAATAAAGAGTCTCCAAGTCCTATCTTTCTTCTGCACCAACATGATTGGGCTCCAATAGGGTGATAAACTTGGTCAGATGTGACCTTTCTGCAGCAAATCCTCAATCTGTCGCTTGATTTCATCGATCTCCAGAACAAAGCACCAATAGATCGGTCCATTGGGCAGTGGCACACCTGGGGTCAGGTCAATGGGGTGCTTGACCTGACAGTGCAGAGGCACCCCTGTGACTGAGGTGAAGATGTCCTGGTACTCCTCCACGTCTTTGTCCATTTGTTGTTGTCGTGCGGAGGAGCCATGTCCGGAGGTCGTGGCCATAATCTTCTTCTTTCCCTGAGGACAAATCATCAGGAAAACAAATTTCTCAGTTTTGGAAATGAGCTTACATTGTTTTGCAGTAACCAAAGAGATAGCGACATTTGGTGGTACCTCTGGTATCCTGTACAACTTTTTTCCCAAGGTAACAATAATGGTGCGAGGTCGGGACTCACACACAGCATGTCGCTTCCACAAGTACGGTTGGCCTAATAATACATCACAAACATCAAGAAGAGAAATGTCACATAATACCTCATCGGTGAAGGGCTTGATGTTGTAGGGAAGGCGACATTGTTGGCTGACGCGAAGATCCTGTCCTTGGTGAAGCCACCCGATGGTGTACGACTGTGGATATGTTGTGGTAAGCAAGCCCAACCACTTCACGACCTCTGCTGAAATCACGTTCTTTTGGCTCCCGCTATTAATGATGAACTATAGCGGGGAACCGTTTACCCCCATCTAGGAGTGGAAGAGACGCTCCTCCTCCTCTAGATCTTTTAGTTCTATATTTTGGATCTTCGTGGTCGCATAGGCAAGGGTCACCAATATCCAAGAAACAATGGTGGGGGTCCAAGTGGAATAGGCAGGCGGCCACCAATATCCACCTGGATCAATCAGGCAACTCCTTGCTCTGCTACCCCAAGGAAGAAATCAGCTGAAAAGAGGTAGAAGATGTTGCATTCACCTCCCAAATTCATCAACAAAGACAACAATGATAGTAGATCCCATCTCCAACATTTTAAATGTGTCAAAGATTCTGAAAGTTGTGAATTAAAAAATTATAACAAGGACGTATCAATTTCACTGAAAATACAAGACCCACAAGGATTAATATAGATGTAGGCTCCATCTTGTACCAATTTTCATATTTCATCAAGAACAATGGCACCATGTGTTGGGAAGAGGGTTTCAACAATGAACAAATGTAATTTTGCTTAAAAGATTGCATAAACTACTTCCATACATAAGTGAAAACTATTTGAGAATTTATTCCACTATAGAACCAGCAAGAGACCATATCTCAAATGAAAACTCATCTCTATATTAAGAAAACTTTGCATCGAATTATATGTATCTAAACTAAACTCCTTTGCCAACTATTCTAACTAAATCTTTTATTCTGAAGTTTTTCTTAATCTTACTTTGCAAAGCCATCCATTTTTTGCAAACCTTCCACTTGGAATTTTGAGCTATCTCCAACAAAAAAAAAATCCACATAAAGAATCATCGAGATCTAGAAGCTCCTAAGGTTTGAATAATTGACTAATAACCTAATGTCCACCACATTTGACAAACTTGGTGTCCTAATAAGTAGCAACTACTGTGTTTTTAAACTAAGATCAAATGCATTCTTGATCATGTTCATTCTTTTCTTCAAATCCAGGCAAACCAAACTTTACTAATAACTCTTCATTTTGCAGCTCTGGAAATGAAGTGACATGCCATCATTTATGCTTACAGGGCCCTCATCATTTTACTCTTTTCTGGAAGATTACAATGACCATCTAAAATCAATGATTATCAATACTTGCAGGGCTCGAATAAAACAAATTAGGGAAGATACAATACCAAAGGATGTAGGTTCCTCCATATATGTTGTCATTGAATTGAACAAAGGAGCTTTACCTTTACCTCCATATTTATGTTCCACACTAGAAACTTCTTGACCATTCAACGAGTTTTTTTTTTTT
>ML783941.1:19293-54303 GCA_009831015.1 Picea engelmannii | reverse complement strand
GCTTAAACAATTATGCTTATTTTAAACTCTTTACAAAGCACTCAATGACAATCACAATAATGCAGGGAGGTAAGCAATAGAATATTCACCATCAATCATAGACATGAAATATACAAAGACAGATATTTCCTGAGGAAACCCGTAAAGGGAAAAACCTCTTCTTCTTGATATGATAAGTAATCTTTATTTTCTGTACATTATCATTCTTATGAGAACCAACTCATTATGAGGCTACCACCTCTGTTCTGCAAGCTACAACTTGCTGAGAGTACCAACTCTTTGATTTCTCTAGCACCCACTAGAAGGAAGCACCAACTCCCTGAGTGTTCCAGCACCAACTAGATGGAACCACCAACTTCCAGTCACACAGGCACCAACCTGTATAACAGAGAACAGCAGTTCTCCCTTGCACCACCCTACCACCCTGGTTTCTCTGGCTGCAACCAGATGGAAGCTACAACTCCCTATGTTCAAGCACCCACTTGAAACTCTAAGGACGCCAATCCTCCCAAGCACCTCCCTACCACCCTGAAATATAAATCTTTTCTTTTTACAACTTTATCACAGTGATACAACATTTATCTATGGCTTACCAGTCTCATCACTAGTATGCTACACTGCTCTGCTTTGCCTACATCAGTGTCTCTCTCCTCGCGTCTGCTGCGCTTTCTATTCTTCTCTCATATATTTGTTTATGTTCCTTGCTTCTTTTGTGCTTCATCTCCTGCACATTGCATGATTCTACCCACATGAATCACACTCAACATCCCCCATCTCTTCTTTGTTCTACGTTTTTATACTCTATCTGCACCTTCTGCATCCTTCATGCACAATACCTCTGCATGCTCTTCACAGCGTCATTGTTCTGCCCTACAGGTTGTTCATTGCAGCTCTTCCTCACTCCTGCATAGCTCGAAAGTAGCATCACTTCACTTCTCTGTTCAGTGTGCTTTTCTATCATCGAGTCATCTCCTGATCATCATGGAAACTCTTCATCTTCTCTAGTGGTTTTGTTCCATGCGTTCATCATCAGTGGGCGTTATGTTGAGATTCCTTAGCTTCTCTAGTAGTCAAGACTCTTCATCTTCTCTGTCAGTTACATCCAGTCAACTATGGCTTCTTTGGCTTCTAAGCCCCTTATTTGTGTGACCACCGGAAATGACCAAGCGCTTATGCAAAGGGTGCTTCCTGATTTCTGTCTAGTGAGCGCTGGCTCCATTTCACAATATGACCTTGGGATATGAGCTTCATGTGACCACGCAATTGCGGGCATGTCCATAGGCAGTTTGAGAGCAACCCGCTTTTCACCCCATAATTTATTACAAGCCTCCACATGTCCTTTCTAAAAAACCGTGGTTTTGATTGCGACCCACTTACGAAAAATTAAGGCCTGAGCATATTCTGGCCCCGTAATGGAGCATGATCGTCATTCTCATGATCTTGGCGTTGCTCTTGAACTGAAAATTCAGATCTGTCCTCTCAAGTCTGTGGACAAGATCTCTCCTTCCTCCATCAACGGCTGAGGTTTCCTTCGCAATCTGGGCTCCAGGAGTTTCAGCCCTTAAACCTTGTTGTTGTTGACTGGATATATTCAAGAATGGAAGATCTACTAACATCTGTCCTCTTCAATCGATAGCCCTGCCTTCTTTCCTTTATCAAAGCATAATCCTTGGTCTCAGTGATCAGATGACACGTGTCCCTCCAAACCAACGGACGAGATCGATTTTGCAATCTAGCCTCCGGGGCTTTCAATTGTCAAGTTCTTGTTTTCTCCCAGAGCATTTCACCCAGAGTCCACGATCCAACGATGCGTGTCCCTCTCGGATCAACGATCGAGATCTCATTCGTGTCTCCGGACTTCGAAGATTTCAATTCTCAAACTCTCATTCATCATTCCTTTTCTTTTTCCCAAAGTTGACAATCCACTAACGCGTGTCCTCTTTAATCCAACGGTTATCCTCCACTCTAGGACTTCGACCTTCGACAATCTCAAACTTTTCTCCTTCAATTTTTCCTAGAGAAGTTTTACCCGAAGTTCACGATCCATTGACACATATCTTGCTACACGATCAATGATCGAGAATACACCTGAAGTGATCTTCATATTGGATGACTCATATCCACTTTGGGTCTTTGGCATCGGGACTTTGGGTCTTTGGGCGAGTACTGGTGGTAAAAATCTTGAAGCAAAACTCTTGGAGTGACGTAACTCTTGCATCACTCGATGACGTGTCAAGCGCTGAGCAGCTGCCACGAGTCACTCAGATTTGTGATTACCACGTACCTGAAATGTCGAATCAACTTGACACTTGTCATTGTCTAATTGTGTCATGTGTCCTTGCTGACGTGGTCTGCCACGTGTCATAGCTAACGTAGTCTGCTGACATGTTCTACCACATATCTTTGAGGACGAGATTTGCTAACGTAATCTGCTGATGTAGATCTCCCTGATCTAATGGTCATTGTCTGATCTCTAGATCCATCAGTCCTTATTCATTTTAGATTTTCGGGCTTCGGGTTTTTCAAATCTCAAAATTTCTAGAGCGTAACCTCTTCACATCTCTACATCCGAAGTGAATGTTGTTCGTTCGATCAGGATCTTGGAACGACGGCTCGATCTTTCTGCGATGCAAATTTGCTAGATTATCTTGTCCTTCCACTCGAAATTGATCTGACGGCTGATGGAACTTCGCACTCTGGGGATTTCAAATCTCAAAATTTCCTGAGTGTAAACTCCTCAAATATTTAGACCCAAACTAAAAATTGTTCGTCGATCATGTTCTCAGATCGACGGCTCGATCTTTCTGTGTGCTCCTCCTGTCTGGACACTTTTCCAACGGCCATTGTCGCTCCTCCTCATGAGCTTACGCATCCTCTCGACTTCGAAGAATGTCTAAGTGTCAAAGGCCTCGACCTTTGATCCTTATGCGAGTCCTGATGACTTAGACCTCGTTTGCGCTTCTGGAAACTGCTATCTCTTCTGATCTTTCTCATCTTTGCATATTGTTTGCTTCTCCTCCTGAGCTTTGGCTTTCTCAAATCTCTAAGTGTCTAAGGCCACGACCTTTGACCATTCTGCGAGCCTTGATGTATGGGATCTCATCTGCGCATCTCAAAACACTATCTCTCCTTAGATTTGATCTCTGCATACTGTTTGCTTCTTCACCTGAGCTTACATTGTTCATGTTTTGCCATCGATGCACACTCTGATCTTGCCAATAATGACAAGCACACTCTGCCTGTAAATATGCCAACAATCTCCCCCTTTAGCATTTATGGAAAACCTAAAAGGCTGTGCTATTCTCCAACTATAGCATCTAGACCACACCTTTTCTCCCCCTCTGACATCAATGTCAAAGAAAACATGCTCCCCCTGAGTTCTTGCAGTACTTGTCGGAGGTATTAGATATTCAACCAATACATACTCCCCCTGACATGATGGATTCTCTTATTTGTATCTAACACACAATCTTCTCCTTCTGATTCTTGGACTTGTTCATCTTCAGCTTTAGTTGTGTCCTCTATAGCAGACTCAATATTGCTCACCTCTCTCACTGGGACTCCTTCGTCAACCTTTTATTTTCATAACTGAATGACTCCCCCTGTCACTCTTCTCTGATCTTCTATTACAACAACTTCATTTTCCTTCCATGATGCCTACAATCCAAGGCTTTTATGACCATATTCATCACAAGAAAAAACCATTACAAACACTCTCATACCTGCTTTCCCTTTTTACAAAAGAAGAACCTATGTTAGACTTCTTAGGAAAATTGATTTCTTCCTTGTTGTATCCAAGACTGGATTTTTCATTTGGTGATCTCTCACTATCCAAGATCTCATCCAAGGTCATGGAGTTGTTCAAGAACTTGATTTGGGTATTTGACTTCTCAACCTTCACAACTTTTGCTTCCGACTTATGTCATGATTCTTCTTCTACTTCTTATTTTCTTGCATGGGAGGATTCAATATCAACATCATTATCTATCCTTATGCCTTTAGCCACCACTTGTTTTGAGTTTACATTTTTCACCTTACAATCTTTGGATGTGAACACCTCTTCACATCCTCTGTCACACATTTGACTTATACTAAGCAAATTATGTTTCGGATCATCTACAAGCAGATCATCCTGAGAATCTCCTTTGCCATTGCTCAAGCTCACCATCCCTTTATCCTTGATTTTACCTGGTTCGTCATTTTCAAAGATCACATTTCCTATTTTGATTTTACTTATAGGCAGAACCTTATCCTTTTCTCCATTCATGTGCTTGGAACATCCACTGTCTATATTCCAGGAGTCCTTTTGTTTTTGAGTTGAAAGTACTAGACCACATTTTCCACTATCTTTCTTTTTCCATGTGTTGGCCTTTCTAGCTAAGAGCTTTATCCTTGGATATGCTTTGTTTATTCAAATGGAAGGTTGCAACTTTGTGGCTGAATTTATGACAGTTATAGCATTCAAGCTCATTGTTCAATAGGTCAAAGTGATTGTTGCAACGTTGTCTACTCATTGACTGTTCATTATTTCTTGACCTCCTCAGTTGCATGTCTCTAGACTTAATTTGACCATTTGCAATCTATGGTTGTTTGTTACTTGGTTGTCTCATTCTTTGTTGTGGCAGATATTTATTCCTTGAGTGTCTTGATTGCTTATGTCTAAATCTTAAGGAACAATTTATAGCTTTGTGTCCAAAGTTAGAACAGTAGAAACCATATCCATAGAAAAATTCTTTGTACCTGGAAAAAGGTTTTCTTCTTTGAGCAGGTTGATTTCTTCCATGCTGATGATTTCCTTGAGCAGAGGGTGTATTATTTATTTGTTCTACAGATTCAGTTCTAGCACCTTTTTCTTTACTCCTCCTGGGTGGTTGATTATCTTCCTTTGTTTCTGCAAGTTTGTTGTTGTCATTGGTTGTAGATTTGACAAACTTGATGGAGTCTTTGTTGCTTGGCTGACCACTACTTGATCCCTCTTCATAACCCAAACTAGTTTTCAACTTTGGATTCCTTTGTTGATTCAGAATGATGGCTAATCCTTCTGAGGCTTTGATACTTGACAGATTCTGATCATACAAGGCTTGAAACTTCTCCAATTATTTCCTAGTTTTCACTACTTCTTCCAAAGCTTCACATCTTGCCTTCTTTTCTAATAACTGTTGTTTCAAAATGTCTTCAATTTTCTTTGCCTCTTCTAATTCCACTTTTACCAGGGCAAAGTCTTCATTGGGTTTTTTCCTGCCTTTCTTGAACTGTATCAGCAATTGTTTTTGCTTTCTCTTCTTAAATCTGATTCTGTCAATCTCTTCCAAAGCACTGATCAGCTCTCCTTCCAAGTCAACCACAACTTCTTCATCATTAGAATCACTTCCTGTGATTTTATTATCATAATCATCTTTGGCCATAAGCATGAAGTAATTTACCTTATCTTCACAGGAAGAGTCACTATCTATGTCTTCTGAAGAGCCATCATTGTTTACACATAAACTTTTCTTTTTACCAAATCTATTGGGTTTGTACTTCTCTTCTCCTTCAGAGTTTTGGTCCTTCTACTTGTTTGGACACTTAGATGCAAAGTTACCAATCTTTCCATAGTTAAAACATTTGAAGGGAAACTTGCCTTGGTACTTGCCTAATCCTTTCTTTAATCTTCTCACAAATTTTGCTTCAATTTCATCAGCCTCAGAATCCTCATTCTTGTCTACTTTAAATGATGCTTCTCTAGTGGTAGATTTATCTTTACTAATCCTCATTTCATAAGTAGTTAGCGTTCCTAGGAGTTGATCAATAGACAGAGTCTTAAGATCATTCAGTTCTTCTATTGTACAAACTTTTTGATTGAATCTATTAGGCAAAGATCTTAAGATCTTCTGAACTAGTAATGTGTCTTCAATATTCTCACCAATACCTTTCATAGCATTCACAAGCTCCTCAACTCTTCAGAAAAATTTATTAATTGTCTCATCCTCATACATCTTTAGTTATTCAAACTGTAATCTATAGGTTTGAAGCTTGGCATCCTTTACCTTCTCATTACCTTCATAGATGCTAATGAGTTTGTCCCACATTGGTTTGGTAGTTTCTAAGTGCATAACTTTTCTAAATTCTACTTCTGCAAGCCCACTCAGAATAGCATTCATAGCCTTAGCGTTGAAGTCGAATTCTAGCTTGTCATCCTCGGTAGCTAATACAATCGGCTTTACATAACCAATCTCTACCACATCCCAGACATCTGCACCTAAAGCCATTATGTAGGTTCTCATCCTAACTTTCCAGAAGCCAAAGTTTGTTCCATTGAACAGGGGGGGATTATTGGTTGAAGTTCCTCCATGGCTAGTCATGTTTAAGCTCTAGGGTCTACCCTTAAATAAATGGAACTAGCTCTGATACCAATTGTTGGACAACTGAGAGGGGGGGAGCGAGCGGTGAATCGGTTGTTATTTTTCTTAAACAATTATGCTTATTTTAAACTCTTTACAAAGCACTCAATAACAATCACAATAATGAAGGGAGGTAAGCAATAGAATATTCACCATCAATCACACACATGAAATATATAGAGACAAATATTTCCTGAGGAAACCCATAAAGGGAAAAACCTCTTCTTCGTGATATGATAAGTAATCTTTATTTTCTGTACATTATCATTCTTACGAGCACCAACTCATTGTGAGGCTACCACCTCTGTTCTACAAGCTGCAACTTGTTGAGAGCACCAACTCTCTGGTTTCTCTAGCATCCACTAGAAGGAAGCACCAACTCCTTGGTTTCTCTAGCACCCACTAGAACGAAGCACCAACTCCCTAAGTGTTCTAGCACCAACTGGATGAAAGCACCAACTTCCAGTCACACAGGCACCGACTTGCATAACAAAGAACAACATTTATCCCTTGCACCACCCTGCCACCTTGGTTTTCTTGGTTGCAACCAGATGGAAGCTACAACTCCCTGTGTTCAAGCACCCACTTGAAAATATGAGGACATCAATCCTCCCAAGCACCTCCCTACCACCCTGAAATATAAATCTTTTCTTTTTACAACTTTATCACAGTGATACAACATTTATCTATGGCTTACCAGTCTCATCATTTTTCTGCTACACTGCTCTGCTCTGCCTACATCAATGTCTCTCTCCTCGCGTCTGTTGCGCTTTTTTCTCTTCTCTCAGATATGCGTTTATGTTACTTACTTCTTCTGCGCTTCATCTCTTGCACACTGCATGCTTCTACCCACATGAATCACACTCAACAACCCCCATCTCTTCTTTGTTTTGTGTTTTTATACTCTCTGTGCACCTTCTACATCCTTCGTGCGTAATACCTCTACATGCTCTTCACAGCATCATTGTTCTTCCCTACAAGTTGTTCACTGCATCTCTTCCTCACTCATACATAGCTCGACAGTAGCATCACTTCACTTCTATATTCTGCATGATCTTCTCTCGTTGAGTCATCTCCTAATCATCATGGCAACTCTTCATCTTCTCTGGCAGTTTTGTTCCATCCGTTCATCATCAGTGGGCATTATGTTGAGATTCCTTAGCTTCTTTGGCAGTCGAGACTCTTCATATTCTCTATTAGTTACAGCCAGTCAACTATGGCTTCTTTGGCTTCTAATCCCCTTCCTTCGCATGACCATCGAAAGTGACCAAGCGCTTATACAAAGGGCACTTCCCGATTTCAGTCTAGTGAGTGCTGGCTCCATTTCACGATATGACCTTGCACTATGAGCTTCATGTGACCACATGATTGCAGGCGCGTCCATAGGCGGTTTGAGAGCAACCCGCTTTTCACACCTCAATTTATTACAAGCCTCCACGTGTCATTTCTCCAAAATCGTGCTTTCAATTATAGCTCACTTACGAAAAATTAAGGCCCGAGCATGTTCTGGCCCCACAATGGAGCATGACCGTTGATCTCACGATCTTGGCGGTGTTCTTGAATGAACAGTTCAAATCTTTCCTCTCAAGTCTGTGGACCAGATCTCTCCTTCCTCCATCAATGGCTGAGGTTTCCTTCGTGATCCGAGCTCCGAGAGTTTCAACTCTCAAACCCTGTTGCTGCTGACTGGATATCTTCCGGAATAGAAGATCTGCTGACATATGTCCTCTTCAATTGATGACTCTGCCTTCTTTCCTTTTTCCACGCGTAATCCTTGGTCTCAGTGATCAGATGACACGTGTCCCTCCAAACCAACAAACAAGATTGATTCCATGATCCAATCTCCGGAAATTTCAATTCTCAAGTTCTCGTTTCCTCCTGGAGCATTTCACCCGGAGTCCACGATCCAACGACACGTGTCCCTCTCGGATCAATGATCGATATCTCCTTTGTGTCTACGGACTTCAGAGATTTCAATTCTCAAACTCTCGTTCATCCTTCCTTTGCTTTTTCCCAGAGTTGACAATCCACTAATGTATGCCCTCTCTAATCCAACGACTATCCTCCGCTCCAGGAATTCGGCCTTCGGCAATCTCAAACCTTTCTCCTTCACATTTTCCTGGAGAAGTTTCACCTAGAGTTCGCGATCCGTTGACATGTATCCTGCTACATGATCAATGATCGAGAATACACTTGAAGTGATCTTTAGATCGGATGACTTGTATCCACTTCGAGTCTTCAGCATTCGGGACTTCGGGTCTTTGGGTGAGTACTGGTGGTAAAAATTCTAAAGCAAAACTCCCAGAGTGACGTAACTCTTGCGTCACTCGATGACATGTCATGAGCCGAGAAGCTTCCACGTGTCACTCGGATTTGTGATTACCATGTACCTGAAATTCTGAATCAACTTGACACTTGTCATTGTCTGATTGCGCCACGTGTCCTTGTTGACGTGGTCTGCCACATGTCCTTGAGGACAAGATTTTCTGACGTAATCTGTTGAAGTAGATCTCCCTGATCTAATGGTCATTGTCTGATCTCCAGATCCAACAGACCTTATTCATTTCGGATTTTCGGGCTTTGGGTTTTTCAAATCTCAAACTTTTCGGAGCGTAACCTCTTTGCATCTCTATATCCGAAGTCAATGTTGTTCGTTCGATCAAGATCTTGTATCGATGGCTCGATCTTTCTGTGATGCAACTTTGCTAGCTTATCCAGTCCTTCCACTCGAAATTGATCCGACGGCTGATGGAACTTCACACTCCAGGGATTTCAAATCTCAAACTTTCCTGAGTGTAAGCTCCTTGCATCTTTAGACCTTAACTAAACGTTGTCCATCGATCATGTTCTCAAATCGACGGCTTGATCTTTCTCCACGCTTCTCCTGTCTAGACAATGATCCAATGGCCACTGTCGCTCCTCCTCCTGAGCTTACACTTCCTCTGGACTTGGAAGAATGTATAAGTGTCAAAGGCCTCGACTTTTTATCGTTTTGCGAGTCTCGATGACTTGAACCTCATCTGCGCTTCTGGAAACTGCTATCTCTTCTGAGCTTTCTCATCTCTGCATATTGTTCGCTTCTCCTCCTGAGCTTTGGCTTTCTCAAATCTCTAAGTGTCTAAGGCCATGACCTTTGATCCTTCTACGAGCCTTGATGTATGGGATCTCATCTGTGCATCTCAGAACGCTATCTCTCTTGAGCTTTGATCTATGCATATTGTTTGCTTCTTCACCTGAGCTTACGTTGTTCCTATTTTTCCATCGATGCATACTTTGATCTTGCCATCAATGACAAGCACACTCTGCCTGTAAACATGCCAACATAATCTACAAAAGTGCTCAAGAAAATATGTGGATTAACTAATTCAACTTTTCACAATTATCAATTGGATAAGTTGGTATGAAGGATATGGAACAACTATGAAAGGGAAGGAATATGAAAGTGAGGACTGAGGGAGATCATGGTTTAAGGGTTAATAGTGAGATGATATGTGTTAGAACTTAGATTCACACTCAGAATTCCATGAGTGAAATCCCAATACCCATCAGAATATAAATGGATTAAATTGGTTTGGGTAGGTGGATCAGCAAGACTGGGAAAGAAAGGGAGAGGGAAACAACTTGTTTGCAGAGGCATTCCATTGGGCAAGGAGTCATAACATCCTACAAATCAAAGGCAATCAAATTGTATATTAGACAAAGGGATATATAATTATGAGTAGAAGCATAGTGAATATGACAAAAGGAAGAACATCAATTGTACAGAGATCCTTTCTGCAAGAGATTAAAGATTGCTTAAACAATGAACAATGATTTAATGGGCAAGCTACAATAGATCCTATGTTGTTCATGAATCTATCAATCAATGGCAGTTATGATCCTCAAAGCCTCCAATATATTCAAGCAAGAAGATAACAAAGAAATGGGAAAACAAAGAAGACAATTTGATAACAATTCTCATGAATCTTTAATGGCATAAAATGGCATTACAAATAGGCTCTCGAGCTTACAAATGAACAACTAAAATTGTTCCTCCAACTCTCTCCTCTCTTGGCTCATTAATCCAACCCTTTTCTCATCAAAAACCCTTTCATTTATAGTGAATAATATCTATATACCCCAAGGAGGTCGAAACCAAGGAGTTACATAGGATCCTCCTCCATTTAGGAGTCTTGTTACAAAAGATTCCAATAAAAGCCTAACAAATTCCTATTTTTGGGGGATTTTGTCTATGATGATAAATGTCTTTTGAAACAGGTCATCCAGATTGATCTGGAGATGGAAAACATGTCCCTCATGTCCAAAAAACTCCTAGGAAGCCATTCGAACCTTCCTTGACAAGTGGCAACCACCAAACAAGGCAAATATCCAACAACTATGCAAAATAGAGAGTTTGCAGCCCCAGTTTGCAATGCATTGGTGTTTTAATTATATCTCTCCAATGAAAAGTTGGGTCAGGCTGAAATTTGGACAGCAAGCCAATGACATTATCATTATCCTCCACAAAAAATTTTAGAAAAACCCACATCACTGTTTTAGATTTATGATCAAATATTTAGATGCATCTGCTACAGGAAATGAGTTCACAACGCCTCTGTCAACGAGTTCGCAACGCCTGTGACAGTTTACAGCGCTAAGAGAAAAAAAGTGGCCATACTCCTTTCCTGACCTCCAAACGAAACAAAAAATTGCATGGATTACCTAATGGCTATGAAGTTGATGCTGGTAATTTCAAATTTGCACCCAAATGCCTGTAAATTGCCTAACCTCCAACCCTCATCCAAGACAGTTCACAGCGCCAATGATAAAACATCAAAAACCATTCTCTTAGCCTTTAAACAAGGTGAATACCTTCATGGAGTACCCGATATACCTAAGCTTGATGCTGACATCTTTGAATTAGTAAAGAGGTGTCTGCAAGTTGTCCAACCTCCAACTCTCTCCTTCAGCCAGTTCTCAGCGAAATTCGCAGCGCCTGTCACCAGTTCGCAGCGCCTGATTGAAATAAGATTTCCATGCTTCAAGGAGACTGTTAGGATGTCCAAAGACCTGATCCCTGAAAATTTATTAAAAGTAGGCTCTAAAAACAATGAAATCCCTTAGCATGAAAAAAAGGTAATGATGGCAATGAATGACTGGGGCACTTGAGTACACTGCGAACTCTCCTAGTGAGTTGGGAGCACATACAATTGTCTTTAAATTGACATTTAAATAGATGGATGATGACAAAGAGAACCTTTTATACAACTGAGAGGTGGCATGTCATGGTAATGATGTAAGGATCAAAGGTGTGACTCAAAAACAAAACCAAAGTGGTTCGTTTTTACCCCTACAATTCTATGTGCTAACATTTGGCTCCACAGGGGATGGCATGCTCCCTATGAGTTGCCAAGAACATGCATTTCCAATGCCATATCCATCCCATATCTGCAATATGTACTATGTATATGCCTTGAGAGAACCTATGATCATTTATTGAAAACTGAAAAACACTCACTGCAAACCAAATGCTTGCATAGCAAGCTTATTTATATACATTCCTACACTAATCTGTCCAATTGAGCTTCTTTGCTTAATTGAAGTCATGCTTCCAATGTAGCCAGGTGAGTATCAAATTAATGAAAATAACTCCTTCCATGCAATTGTTCAAAATAATTTTCAAGTGATAGGAAGCTTGCAGCAAGAGGTTAGTAAGCAATGGATACTTACAACTATGATCTGAAATCATACCAACAACTGGATCATTAGAAACCTTTGAAAAATATAACTCTATGTAAAAATCCACAGGATCATGAAACTTATGAAGAGACATTTCTAATGGGTTAAGAAAACCATCTTGTTCCTATGTGAAGGTTGATTCATCAATAAAATGATGGTCCTCATATACTTTACAACTATTCATATGTTGTTTGATGTTTGTTGCAAGTGCAGGTATAGAAATGATAGACATTTCCTCACCGATCCTTGGAGTTGTCTGCTCATCAATAGGTGATAAGAAGAATTCCAATTGTTGTTGAATTTCTTCCTTATCTTCTTCATTGTAATCACATGTCTGAGATTTAAAACTGTCACATGTTGATATATCGACCTGCTCATTATCATTTGAATACTCAAAGGAAACAATTTGATTTTCATGACAACTTAAAACAGTGGATACATTTGATACAATGTCAAAAGTATCTACATTCTGGCTATCACTTTGAAGATCATCAACCTCTTGATCATAATGAAAAGTGTCTTCTAATGCAGCATACTCTTTATGAGTATTTGATCCTTTACTCAAAAAATCGAATTCATAACATCATTCTGGATAGAGAAAGCCAGCAGAAAAATTCTCTTTGCAAAACAAACGAAATGCAGCATGAAAATGTCTTAGTGAATTAATACAAGCAACCGAGAGTGATCTACACCAATCATGAGTTGCTCCATCTAAAGAGTATGTAAACAATTTGATGAGAAAATCTTCATGTATAACTTTCAGATTAAGTATGTACTCGTGAAAATCTAGTAAAAACTTAGCTGGCATTTTCCAATTTTCCCCTCTAAACCTAGGAAGGCAACCTTCCCATTCATCTCTACTAGGCACTGGATTTGGAAAATTGACTATCTTTGAAAAATCATAGAAAGCATACCTCTGAGCTAGGATCTTGTCCATTTCAAAACAATGGAGTCTCCAATAGATATATGAACAATGGAGTCATCGTGGTGAAAGATAAGCAGTCTAAAATTGTTTAGCTTCAGTTCACCATCCAAAGCTAGATCTAATCATCATAGTTCACCCAAGGAAGGTGTCTTCATTGTCATCCCTGGCAACGGCGCTAAAAATGTTAGCACTGAGAGTCACACTCAGAATTCCATGAGTGCAATCCCAATACCCTTCAAAATATAAATGGATTAAATTGGTTTGGGTAGGTGGATCAGCAAGACTGGGAAATAAAGGGAGAGGGAAAAAACTTGTCTGCAAAGGCATTCCATTGGGCAAGGAGTCATAACATCCTACGGATCAAAAGAAATCAAATTGTATATCAGACAAAGGGATATATAATTATGAGTAGAAGCATAGTGAATATGACAAAAGGAAGAACATCCATTCTACAAAGATCCTTTCTGCAATAGATTAAAGATTGCTTGAACAATGAACAATGATTTGATGGGAAAGCTACAACAGATCCTCTATTGTTCATGAATCCATCAATCAATGGTAGTTATGATCCTCAAAAACTGCAATATATTCAAGCAAGAAGATAACAAATAAATGGGAAAACAAACAAGACAATCTGATAACATCTCTCATGAATCTTAATGGCAGAAAATGACATTACAAACAGACCCTCGGGCTTACAAATGAATAAACATGCCCTCCAACTCTTTCCTCTCTTGGCTCATGAATATAACCCTTTTTCTCATCAAAAACCCTTTCATTTATAGTGAATAATCTCTATATACCCTAAGGATATCGAAACCAAGGAGTTACATAGGAGCCTCCTCCATTTAGGAGTCTTGTTACAAAAGATTCCAATGAAAGCCTAACAAATTCCTATTTTTAGAAGATTTTGTCCATGATGATAAATGCCTTTTGAAACAGGTCATCTTGATTGATCTGGAGATGGAACACATGTCCCTCATGTCCAACAAACTCCTAAGAGACCATTCGAACCTTCCTTGATAGGTGGAAACCTCCAAACAAGGCGAATATCCAAAAACTATGCAAAACAGAGAGTTTGTTGCGCCAATTTGCAGCGCACTGGAGTTTTAATTATATCTCTTGAATGACAAACTGGGTCAGGCTTAAATTTGGACAGCAAGTCAATGATATTATCATTATCCTCCAAAAACAATTTCAGAAAAACCCACATCACCGTTTTGGATTTATGATCAAATATTTAGATGCATCTGCTACAAAAAATGAGTTCGTGACGCTTTTGTCAACGAGTTCGTAGCGCCAAGAGAAAAAAAGTGGCCATACTCCTTTCCTTACCTCCAAACAAAACAAAAAATCTCATAGAGTACCTGATGGCTATGAGGTTGATGCTGGTAATTTCAAATTTGTAACCAAAATCATGTAAGTTGCCTAACCTCCAGCCCTCATCCAAGACAGTTCGTAGCGCCAATAATAAAACATCAAAAACCATTCTCTCAGCCTTTAAACAACATGAAGACCTTCAAGGAGTACCTGGTATACCTAAGCTTGATGCTAGCATATTTGAATTAGTGCAAAGGTTTTTGCAAGTTTTCCAACCTCCAACTCTCTTCTCCATCCAGTTCGCAACGAAGTTTGCAGTGTCTGTCACAAATTCGCAGTGCCTGATTCAAAAAAGATTTGCATGCTTCGAGGAGACTGTTAGGATGTCCAAAGACCTGATCCCTGAAAAATTGTTAAAAATAGGCTCTGAAAACAATAAAATCCCTTAGCATGACAAAAAGGTAATGATGGCAGTGAATGAATGGAGCACTTGAGTACGTTGTGAACTCTCCTAGTGAGTTGGCAGCACATACAATTGTCTTTAACTTGACATTTAAATAGATGGATGATGATAGAGAGAACCTTTCATACAATTGAGAGGTGACATGTCATGGTAATGATGTAAGGATCAAAGGTGTGACTCAAAAACAAAACCAAAGTGGTTCTTTTTTACCACTACAATTCTATGTGCTAACAATATGGAAGTAGTAGTAGGTGTTGGTAGGAAATGACATAGGATTACAATACCAATATTGAAATGTTATTTTTATGGTAAAATTCCTTCATCTTCAATAAATAAGAAGGATCAGAAAAATATTTACCTCGAGTTACCTTAGTTTTCCAGATTTGATACTTACCTACATGAACTAGAATTGAAAAAGGCATCTAGGTTGCTACAGACTTGTCCAATTGATGAAACATACAAAATGCATCTGTTGATTTCTTATACTAGAGGTGAAGAATGTTGTTGTTGGCAAAGTCTGTTGTTTCCTTTGAGATGTTTTCTAGCTGTAAACAGTCCGCGGATGTTTAAGTTGTACAAAAGTATTTGATCAACCTTTCCACCATGCAAATATCTGACAAACCTCAACAAAAATCGGTTATAGGAATGAAGATCGGGCATGGGAATAAAGATCTCCTTTTCAACAAGTTTCCTTATCAATTGTTGACATTCCCTGCTTATTCAGAAAACATAAAAAGGTTGTTGCATTATACTTTAATCTTGACCACTAAGTATATGCAACATTCATTGAAATTTACTAATCTACTATCCTACCCTACTTGAAAAAGGAAACCTTTTCTCAAGTGTAAGAGTATTTCTGGTGAAGCCATGTGTGTAGTAGATTTACAAGCAAACTCATATCCAAGTATGAAAAATATACCTCAATGGCAGCTCATACATGAGAGGCTAGTTTCCCTCGTGGAGATGGTGCTAAGAAGTGTTGAAGGATGGAGGGGTATTGCGGCCTGATGATGATTTGGAACCAAGATTCAATGTAATCTTTGTTTCCTTGGCTCTCTCTAGTTGTCAAATCATCAAGCTCTTTTAAGAATTGGTCATCACACTTCATGATGCATATTTTAAGAATTGGTCATCACACTTCATGATGCATAAGCGATGTGATGATAAACACAACAAAAATTCCTCAATCTTTGGCTCTGGTGTTTGTTCTCCATCCGATTTGCTCCATGACTCTTTGATCTCTTCTATCTACTCACAAGGACTACTAAAAGAAACTTCTAGATCCTCCTCTTCTGGATTATGTTAATGGATCTCTAATTCCTCTAGTGCTTCTTGGATTGCAAACTCATCCCTAGTAACAACTCTGGAGTGTGGGCAAGGATTTGAGAAGATCCTTATAGGGGTGTGTTTTCCTTTACTCAACAAATGCTTGAGCATCTTTACATTCCTTGGCCAGTATGTTAATCCATGTCTCGCACATAGATTAGTGTATGGATTCTTACACACCAAAAACAAGAACTTTAAGAAAATAGATGAAATCTTGCACATCACACAAGACAAATTCCAAAGCAGAGAATGTATTCAGACCACTCACGCTACTAAGACCTTGTTGTCACCAAGTTGTATGTTGACATGAGAATAATTCCCTTTCCATGCATCAATACAAAATAAGAGTGGAAGCAAAACATTGTAAGTGCTCTAATCCTTTATCACCTCCCCGACAACAAAACCAAAAATGTGGGGATATTTATATCTAATAAATTTCGGACATTAATTCGTCAACCCGAGGGCTCGTAAGCTTGGAGGTGCAAGAATAGGAAATGAAGGATCAGAGCCTTTGCTGACATATCAAACAAATGCTGACAAATTAAACTACACCACGGAGTTATATCCCTAGACAAGGGTTACTCAAATGTTGTTTTGGCACAAACCATAATATTTCTCAAGGGTTCATGTGATCACTTAAAAAGAAAATCAGATGAGTCCTTCAATCTTCAGTGGATTCAACTTCTATGGTCAACTAAAAGAAAGCTTGAAAGTTGCAGGAAACATAGAGGCATATGCTATCCAATCACCATGAATGTCAATTACATTTAATTGGCTCTGAGTACAATCTTTCACTGAATAATTCCAAGTGTTATTATACTTCCAAACTAATGTAATTACAACAATGATATTTGATTATGAGTTATTGCATCTATGTCTTGAGCTAAATCAAAAGAATGATAAATAAAAGGCACTTAATGAATATAGGAATAAAAATTAGATCTATTAGCTAACGAACAATAAATAAACACAATGCATGCTAAAGAATGGGGATCCTTCCAAACCCAACACGCGTTGTGGGAAAACTTACAAACTAGGTGAACACTTTAAACACGGAAGCATAATATCAATAGATGATTATTATTGAATGAAGTTGGAGATTACAAGTGCCCAAGCATAAATTTGACTTCCTTATACAATGATCCTCTTTACCATGCTAAATCCCTCCTATGTTCTATGGCTACATATATACAGGAAGAGCAAGGGAGTGGATCAGAACTAAATCCCCTCAAATCAGAACTATCAAGATACAATTAGTTTACAATATATTTTATCATCTAATGTTTGGTAGATCTTGGTTGTAGAAATAACTCAAGATTTGATTAAAAAATATTTTACTTAGCGTAAATATGTTGAGAATAGCTTGATTACGTCTCCTTTGTTGGCTAGGCGCATCCATTTGTCTAGAAGATTGGAGAAGGTGGGAGCAACTATAAATCTGAGTAGACGCATATAAGAAAAACGACTATATTCTCTTAAACTTTATGATTTCTAAGAAAACTACTTGCAAATGACCCAAATCAGTTTGTTTTGCACAAAACCCACATTTTAGATTTTCTAGATTTGCCCCCATCAGCTTAGAAATCGTGCGGGAAGATCGTTGCTACTAATTTGGCATGTATTTGACTGAGCACATTTGACCATGGGTTGGAGGTTGCCATATGCGACTTGGGCATGAACCAAGGTAGACACACCATGTTGGCATCTAGATTTTCAAAACCCTTGTGGTCATTTTCCATTTGGGCGTGCGCACATATCCTAACCATGAAAGTCAGTTGCAGAAACTAAACACTAGGTACAAGAAATGAACTATCAAAAACCTTCATCAGGAAGATTAATCCAAATCCTCTCTAATTCATTAAAAACAAAGGAAATCATAACAATGACTAACATTAATCTTGTTAAACAAATTAACTTCATAAGTATAGGTAAATGCGGTAATAGGCATAATAAACGAGTGTAAGGATAAGGTAAAATGGTTAAAAAGAAGAGGATTGATTATGTAAAAGGTGTCAAATCGACGAGCCAACAACATGGTTGCACACAAAAACAAGCAAAATTTTGAAAAAACAATCATGAATCTCAACAATAATAGGGTTGGATCACGGTTTGTTTACCCTAAAAATACACGTTTTCTTTTTGTTTCTGATTTTTTGAGCTTGCATAAAGCACAGAGCAAAGAGCATACACAAAAAAGAAAACATTTTTTCTATGCTTCTAATTTGTCGATATCACAACAAGAACATGGAAAATAGCATACACAGACTAGAAAGAGTAGAAAATTGGGAATAAAGCAGCTATACTGAAATATTAACTCATAAAAAAGTTTAAAAGGGCATATTCAAACTTTATACCTCCAAATCTGACAAAAAAGGTCGTATCTTGGGCAAACAAAAACCTTTTTAGGTAAAACGAAAAGTGTTTCCAACTAAATGCAGTGCTACAGATGCAATGGAACAATCAACTTAGCCCAAAGATGCATAGAAATAGTAGTACCCATAAATATTTTGTTACATGTGGCAACACAAGTTCAAGATCTCGATCAACAACATGAGCAGGTCTTCAAATGGACTCTAATACCATGTTCAGAAAAACATGGTATTTCTACATAGGAGTAACACCTTAAGAAACCACTCACATAATCAGATAGAATATCACAATGACAATGTTTTTACATGGCCACTTGAGGTAATATACTAATGTAAACGAAAAAATTGTACATAGGAGTTTCTCACAGTCTAACTTCGGCAAATGACCCTCCATGCTCTTTAAATAGAGATCATGGACCAATTGAGAGTTGAGTCATGGATCAATAGATGTTAATATTGAGGAGAATATGAGACAGCAGATCACTCTATGTCTAAAACATATCATGATCATTAGAATACTTAACTACAAATGCATATTAATGCATACTAAGGAAATACACTTTTACCTAGAGACATGTTAGACCATGTTGATCTTAACTAACTACTAAGTGTCTAAATATCGCAACAAAATTACTATTTTTTTAAGTGCTAGAAGCTCCCTATCAAATGTATCCTTGATGATCTTCAAACTCCCTTGTAAATTGCTCCAAACTCTTTATTCAATGCTCCCAAATATTGAATGCAATGTGAATAATATGGAAGAAGAGTGTGTTCATACAACAAAGATTAGATCAATCATTGCTATGTTTTGGTTGCAATGGCACCCATTATTAAGGTCGCGATTTCAAATAAGTTGTAATTTTAATTCTTAAAAAGAAGTGTGCTACTGGTAGCACTACTTTTCGATTCATAGGTTGATTTTAAGGCTTTTTATCAGCAACGATAAGGCCATGGTTGAAAATTTTTGTAATTTTAACCCTGGAAAAAAAGGTACTACTAGTAGCACCATTTTTTGATTTGGGGGTTGATTTTGGTGATGCAAAATTATGGGTTTTAAGAGCTAGAGTTCTCGTCTTGAGGTCACAATTCTCATTAAGTCAATAATTATGTTGGTACCAAATTGATGTGCTTCTCATTAGGTACCTTTTAGTATATTTTTGCAATGCATAGATTTTATTATATTCATCATAGTAAGCTTTTCTATTATACTAATAAGGAGGAAGATTTTAGGTGTCAAACCTTTGATCCTGGAGGAAAATATTTCAGAGCATCAACATTTTGATCTCAATACTTTCATGCAAGGGATGGACGAGGATAGCTTGGAGAAAATTGTTGCGACATCAATGTGATTTGTAAGTGCCTTCTTTTGGCTTTCCATTTTAATATCAACTTGGCCTATTCCTTTCATTATGATTGTTCATTGTAATGTCTATGCTTAAGTCAAATCGGGTATAGATAGATCTCTTTTATCTAATCACATAGAGTAGGAGAAAGGATTTCTTTGTTGTTCATCGTAGGTCCTGACTCGTGCTAAGGAGCTTGGAGCAGTGAGGACAAACATCGAAACAAGGTACGCCACACTATTTCTCTTTCTCATTCTGATTGGTTATGAACTAGATCTATAAGGAAAGTAGAAACCATTTGTTTAATTCTATCTTTGGATGAAATAAGGGGTCTTGGTCCAAAGGGGAGCTTACCCTGTTTGTAGGGTAAGATTGCTCATAGTGGAAAAATGGCAATTCCACTAGGGAAGGACTTGGACTAGTCTTTGCTTTGGTTCATCTTGAATAATTTCTTGTGATTAGATCTCGTTTGTTTGATGCTTGATTATGAGTCATTTTTCCTTCCCTCTTCTTGATTGCAGAGTTGACATAGTCATTGACTGAGTCTCTGCTGAGTTTTTATCTTTTGGAAGCCATTTTCAACCACTTTTCAGAATGAACACTCCCCTGCAGTGGTTACCAAAGCACCACTGGCCTAACTAGTGCTCCCCCTTGGTCTCCTAAGGAGTGCCATAGTGCTTTGTTCCTTTGATAACATGGGCGTCAGTCTCTCCTTTTAGGTGGATTTATGAGTTTTTTCTTGGTTCTGCTGAGTCTGTTGTTAAAAGGCTTTTATCCTAGAGTCTTTTGATTTGTTTTTTACTTTGTTTTGATTAATAAATTGACATTAATCATTCATTTCATTTCCTTCTTTGAGTTTTCCAACTTCTCCTAGTTGTGAAATTATATGGTCCCCTTGGGTTAACAAGATCCCTTGGTTCATCCTACCCTTCAATTGTTTGATCTTTGGCTCGCAAAGTTTTCAGGTTGCTTGATTGTTTGGAAGTTTTCATCAACTAGAGTTTGCAAAGGTTGTTAGGTATTGAGCTCTTTTTGTCTTCATTGAAACATTTCGCTTTTTCAATTATTATGACTCTCTTGTTTACCGCAACCTAGCCTTGAATATTGATTCTTGTTGCTCGTTTTTTTAGGATTGCCAAGAGTGATTGTTTTCTTTTGCTTTTACAGCGTTTGGGTTCTTGTTTGAACTTATGTTGGAAGCATTCTGACATCTGTATTCTTTGGGTACTTGTCGACCTTTTTTGAGTGTATTTTTGTTTGATCTTCTTTCTTTCTTCGTGTCTCTTTGTGTCAAACATTGATTCCTTTCATTCCATTTGAAAGTAGTGAAGCATTGAAGCTTTTTGCATATCTCATTGCATTGGATCAAAAATAAAAATAAAAATAAAAAATTGCATTCTAGTTTTTGGGTGGTGCATATTTGTAGTTTTCATTTGGTTGATTGCATTGGCTTTATGCATTTGGGAATGGAAAAAGGACTCTTATCCTTTTCATAGTTATTATTCATCAAAATTGAATTTTTTGCATTTCGTTTTTGTTTTGCATGGTTTTAAGAGTCAGGTCACAATATCATCAGTTGCACCTCCATACCCCTAAGTAAACGAACAACCATAAAATTAAAGCGCTAATTAAAATCCATCTAGAGATTTTTCCTTTCTAGGGATCTACAAACCTACATTATATTAATCGTAGGGATTTGGATGATCCATGTGGATATTGGTGGTCACCCACATATTCCAACTGGCTCCTCTTGACAATTTTTAGTTCAGCGGGTTCTTCTGTAATTCTTTGTAATTGTGGGTTCTACACTTTTGGGGTGGTCTGAAGCCCTGCACAGGTTCCAAGTGGAGATTGGTGGTCACCCACCTAATCTAATTGGCTTATTTTGGAAGTTTACATGTCAGTACATCTTTTTGTACTTCTAGGGTTGTTTTAGGGCCTTGAACAATGTTTTTTTGGCTTGTCATAGTCAAACTGTAGACGAAATAACAATTTGATGGCATAATGTGTAGCTCTCAAAAATACCTTTCCAACGGGCTATCACGCGCCTAAAACAGAGGTTGTATGCAAAAGCTACGACCCCGGGAAGTTGAGGTACCAACTTACCCATCGGGGCCCACATAACTTTTGGTGTTTCATCTCCTATGGTTAGGTTTTTTTTTGTCTAGGGTTTTGGCATTCATGAGTAATGTTAAAAAGGTCTCTGGAAACTCATTGTAATCATTTTTCTAAGAAGGATGCACGTAGAAATCCACATCTCTTCTCAAAGATAACTACCACCATTCGAGCAAGTTGTTTCTAGTTTTGCAGTTTTACAGTTTCAACCTATTTTATTTATTCAATAGAAGTTATTGTTCATTGGATATCTATTTTGTTCTCTATATCTCAGTGTTATTGTATTCAGTCTGTTATTCCTTTTATTCTGCTCATAAATCTGGATCATTGGAGTAGGTGGTGAAGATGACTCTCAAAAGCTATAAAACAAACATAGAATGTTGAGTTAGGTAGAGAAATCCATTTTCCACGTCACCGTCCTAGGAAGCCCTTCTCACACAAGGGTAAATCACAAGGTCACATTAGGTGATTTCCCTCACACTTGTTAACGATATACCTCAATGATCAGTTATCAAGTGGTTTCTACCATGTTCGACATCAAGTCATCTATTCGCATGGCTAGATTCATACCATTTCGGGATCGGGATGAAGACCCAGGGTTGGGTGCTCACTCTATTATGTGCTTTGCCCATGATGCGATGGAGATCATTTGTGCATGTAAAAGCTTCAAGTATAATCTCTATGTTGGCAATCTTACTGATAATTATATTGACACATAGATTCACATTGTATTGATCTATGGCTATGTTTTATCTTCTCGTAGCTCCACTGTGTAATTTTTCATGACTGTGATCAGTTCATGTCATGGAGGTATGGATCCACATTGTATCTTCGGTGGCCATATCCTTAGTCAGTATTCTCATGGATTCGCAGTGTATTGGTCGGTGACCATGCTTTGACTCAACTCGTATTCCGAGCATAGGTATGCATGCCTCGGGATTGAAGCATATATTTATATTGTTTGATGGTCGTTTGCGGCTTCTGTCGGGTTCTCCTACTCCAGCACCCTTGCATTGAAGAATTTGTAAAGTGTCTTTCTGATTGGCTACAGCATTGTCGACTCTCCCTTTTACGACTGTTGGTGGATTCTGTTGTCACATGCTCGTCTTCTCAACCCACATTTAGTAGCCGCAAACCCTTTGTTTGCTTGGTTCGACTGCCACTTCAGCCATCGATCAAATCTGATTCACATAGCAATCACACAGTCAACATCTCCTCAGTCGTGGCTTTCTCAGCAACAACATGATCCATATGCAGATCTTCCTATAGTCAGTCGTACATTGTATGGATGGTACAATCGTACTATGTTGTACAACGACTGTATGTATGACTCCTTTAATTATCATTTTTTTTGGATTTTCTTTTATCCGCAACTACAGATCTGCAAAATTAATTTTCTCGCAGACCTACAATAAAAAACAATTTATGCTACCAAAATCTCGAAAGTGCAAATATGGTTCCCTCATATTCTCATCTCTAATGCCATGTTATATTATCTGAACCTAGCACTAGGCAGTTATTCTGAAATAAAATCACTTTATTTAGTAACCACGCAGCTAGGTTACTTAACTAAATATTAACGAAAGCATAAAAACTGAAACCAACACATTGCACAATAGATTTTGGGTAAACACCCTTGGAAAAACCTCGAAAGGAAAACCAGATCTGAGTTTGATTTTATTAATTAAAATCATGGGCTCCCATCCTGGGATAATGGCCCATAAGAGGAATACGATGCAGCAATAGCCTAGCCCACTTGCATGTTATCTCCCTTGTTGCCCCTTTGCTCCTTTTCTCATCCCTGCCCACTCACTTTGGATGAACTACTCTTCACCCAATCAATGAAATATCCTCATTGCCCACACATACTTGGATGAATTTCTCTTTACCCACTCAATGAGATCTCTTCATTTCCCACTCAATGTGTGACACAAGCACATGAGCAAAGAATCCCTCTTTGCTCCTATGTGCTCTATGTGTGTCTCGTCCTCTCACCTTGGTTGCCTATTATTATGTTGAGTTAATCCTAAGTCCAAAACCATAGATCATCTCCAAAGTGATCAATGATAGAGATCTAATCTCTCGTTCACTTTAGATCTAATGGTTGGGACTTAATCAACTCTTACTTAAGTTAATAATGCCAAATAACTTAGGCATCTAACTTAATTAATCTCACATTAATCATAAAAGGTCATTCATTTTATTAATCACTAATAAAGTGAATCTCCTAAGGTTTTGAGAGGTAATAATGACACATGTTGACACAAACCCATGTGGAAGTACTTGTTCAATGCTACTAAAACATCAACAAATTGACGTTTCAACTCCCCATACATCTTATCATCACTATGGGATTTAATGATATCATTAGCTTCTTATTGTTGAGACAATACAAAAAATGATTTCTTCTTCAATTTAAAACATTAGGACTTATAATGTTCTCATTTCTTATAATATTTGCAGAATTTGCCATTTTACTTAGCATCAAAAGAAGAAGATGATGATGAGTGATTACTTGTTGTGGCAAGAGGTGCAGGATTTGTGGGTGTTCTTTGGTGCTTGTTGAAGAAGAAAAATTACAATAGCCCTATGGGTTTCATTACAAAGGACACAGTCTTCCTACTAAAAATCTCCTAATCTGCGTCTTTTTTATGTCTTTGTCTACTTCCTTTATAATCTTTGAATGTTGAATGGTTGATGCCTTTACTTCTAGAATTGGTTGCTCAACTGCCGCCTCAAAATCTAATTTCAAATCTGGAAGCAATTTCTTAAGATAGAATAAAAACAAGACCACTTTGGAGGATTCTACACCTATAATAGATATGTTGTCCTTTTTTGTCTGGAAAGTAGGATCATTTTGTTACTATTAAGTTTCCAATATTCCTTGGTTGCCACCTATTCTAACATTTGTCCCATTCAACTAGTTGTTTTGTAACTCTCCAACTATCATAACTTTTTTATTATTATCAGCTATTATTTAATCTTCAAACTTGACTACCATAACATTGACCCCCTCGGAAATTGGTTTTTGGATATGAATAGGGAGCCTTCTTTTTCTGGTCAGTTGATTTGGAACTTCCTCATAGGAAAATGACTCATGACTTCTAAAACAATCTGGATAGGTTTCTTTTTTCAAACAACTTCAATTGTATATACTGCAAAATATTTGGAGAATCATTTTAAAGTTCTTTCCCAATCATTCTAGTTTACACTTGCCATATTATGAAGGTTCTTAAAACTGCAAATGAGGAGACCCTATGCATCTTTATGTAAAGATGAAAACCTGGCAGCAATTACCTGAAAAAGAAGACTTAAGTTTGTAGGTCTTCCAACTAAACAATATCAACTCATTCGTATTGCCGAGAAAAATCATTTGCATCACCGAATGCAAGAACCAACTCTGCATCACATATAGTTAAGAGATATGTGTGACATCTTCTCCATAGTGTGCACTTGACGTGTGTCCTTGTTTATCAAGGCAAATATTGGGAAATCGTCTCTATCCTTCTCACACCTTATAAATAATTACATCATCAATGAAAAAAATTGTTCTAAACTATGACACTTCTTATCCATACTACATATATCACTAGAGAATGAATCCCACCTAGCCATCAATAATGGTTGCAAATTTGCTTTTTATGAACTCTTTTTATGAACTCTGAGTTGCAGAAGAAATTTGCATGTACTAAGAGCAAATTGTGTCTAACAATGTATAGTTTTGTTGCTGAATTTTCTTTAGTGCAATTTCCAATGTGAGGGATACAATAACCAAGTGGAAACACTCTGAGATAACATCCTTTAGAAAAAAAAATCCATAGCTCATTCAAAATTATCTAGTGCTTGACTCGATCTCAAAATTTGAAAAGATATAGAAAGTAACAAAGATACCAATTTTGGCATTGTAAGTCGATGACGATGTCTCCCAATCTTGTGGTGAGGAGAATGAACAAGTTTCCCACAAAAATCCTCCCTTATATACTTGTGGTTTTCAAAAAACCACTTGTGATTACTTGGTATATATGTGTAGGGATGCATCAAAGGCCATCATTGAATTGGAGAATTTGATCCCATGATTGCAGAGTTCGCTCACAAGTAGTTGCATGCATGGGAGAGGATACCATGACGTGTTGAATGGGTAGGCTATAGGGAGGTCACACTATGGGAAAGTGCAAGCATAGAGCCATAGAAAGAAAGGTAGCTTAAACATGGTGATCAAGAACCTTAGCTTGTTAAATTTAATGACTATTTGCTAGCCCCAACCCACCTGCAACAAGGTCATGATCTAAATGAGTTAGGAAATGCTAGTCAGGAATTAGGAGCATAGCCACCAATAATCTTCTTCACTTGTAGAAGTATCAAAGGTTGAGCCATGACATTTCAACGTGGATGGAAAATTAGTGATATTGGAAGAGAAAATTTCTTCTCAACATAATTCTCATAAATAAAGATTGTTGGATCATATTCATATGGTGAAGAATGCCACCTATAATCAAAGGAAGCCAATACCCAAACCTACTCTAGGTCAAAAAATAAATAACAAAGAGCATATACCCAACCCAGATTGAATTGGAAAGTTGCTCTGATATCGATGATGTGGATTAATCCACTAATGAGCAAAGTTCTACACAAAATGTTTGAATTAAATCTTTAACTAAATTTGTATTAAGTCAGACACAGTCCTATATAGCTTTTAATCAAGAAAACTACCTCAACAAACTTGGAGAAAAATGCTCAACAAGCTCCTAGGAAATAATAACTAAATGCAATAATAGGTCTAGTTGGGGAGAAGATCTCGACTAGCCATGAGAATAGGAAATCAAGAGGTATCACCACAACAAACCTAAATAACAATCTCCTATGTGCACACACCACAAATAATAATGTGATACATATACGTACTTATTAATAAGTACTAAAAATCTCAATCATATGCTAAGAGATAAGAATCCCTATTAACTTGTAGGGTAGCCTCTCACAAACAAGTCATCCTTGGTCTTACTATCCATGGCTTTCTACCTCATTGCTTCAAATAACAAGGATGCAACCACATCATTGAGATCTTACTATCCTGTGAATACGGAAAAGAACATAGTAAATTAATGCACTTATCTTCATTGAAAATGTTAATACCAACTAACTTACCATAGTGTTAAAGGCATTGAGATGCTTTGCCACATATTTGTTGTCATTCATCCTTAAGAGGTGCAACTTCTTTTGAAGGAAAAATTTTCTTACTGGTGACTTGACTACTACAATACCCTAACTTATCCCTAAGACAATGAATAAAATTGAATTTGAAAGACATAATAGAATTATACTCTTTGCCTTCATTCTGAACTTAGTATAATGTGGCGATGCCATACCCATCAATGCAATACCAAGGTCCACAGTGACCCACTATTCTTTTTCTAAAAGAAGGTATTCCATTTTGAACTTCCATGGCTCAAACCTCTAATCGTTAAATTTCTCAATCTCTACTATGGAATTGCTCACCATTATTTATCTCATATGAATCATTGAAGCAATGCTTTCACTGAAATCAAGTCTATCACAAACACAAGACAAACTTGCTCTATCCCTCCCTCCCCTCCCCTTTATCCCAACGTTGTTCCTCGGAAGTGGTTCTCCTCCCCTTTCCCCCAAGTTGCTACACCTTGAGAGGGAAGGGTGCGGGGTGGCCGGGGGGATATGGAAGGCTAAGGAGGATAGGGTGGGGAAGGGGTGATTTTGGAAATTGCCCCCTTGCCTCCCTCCAATGCCCCCAAAAATGTTCGGATTTTATCACTCTATGTGAGTATATATCTATCTATCGATCGATTGTTATTTTTTTCCAAGGAAAAAGAATTGTATTTTTATTAATATAACAAAAATACATTGTTAAATGCCCATGGAATTCATAAGTGCTTTTAAGCCCATTACATGACATTCTTGTGTCTGATCCATCATAAGAAAACAAAACTTGAAAGTTGTTCTTGTTTATTTAAATCAGTAGTCTCTTCAAAAAGAACCAAATTGGCATTCAAAAATGTACACTAATCATTCATCCAAAGATCAATGAAAGTCCATTATTATACAAAAACTGAGAAAAGTTGCATTGGCTACAGTTAGTTCCATGTTTCATGATTATATTCGGAAATGTGTCCATTCTAGATTGTTGAAACAATCTTGGTTTTTCGTTCCAACCCAACTCCATCTTTTGAGAGCTCATATGCAACATTGTTCTTGTCCCTGTAAATATGAGACATAGATATATATAATAAAGATGTTAGTAAATTGAGAGCTTCATTATACAAGGGTTGTAACATGAGAGTATTTTATTTGTGCATACATCGGATAACCAACTTTGAGTCTCCAAAAATTTGTAATTGGGTTACACATCCAAATTCCTATGCTAGTTTCAGGACCAACTTTAAGGCCATCAATTCATAAAAGTTGTTAGTTTCTTGACCAATTCCAACTTTAAAAGAAATATTATGATCCAAAGATAAGTATAGAATAACTCATGAACCTCCCTTAGAAGGGTTCCCCCGTGACGTACCATCAAAAAAATCCCATGAAATATCCTTCTTTATAGCCACTTAATCTTGCACATGAGAGATACATTTTTCCTGCACCTATAGGTAGGCATTTAAAATATTTAAGGATTGGACAACACATTTGAGGGGAAGTGTCTCTTTGTCTTCAAACAACTTTAGATGTTCAGGATGCCATACTCCCAGACTATGTTAAGTGGAATTTCTCTAATCTTGGAAGTCTCATTTCTGTTACATAAGGTTTTGAAGGCCTCTTCAAGACTTCGTCCTTCCCAGAGGCTCCCAATCCTTTTCATACATCCTCCGAGTATGGGCATTCCAACGTGAGATGAACTATATTTTGTTTTGCTTGGTGACATTGGTAGCACCATCCTAACCCTATAAAATTATTCTTTTGAAGAACATCCCATGTGGGAGCCTTGTTATGTAAGCTTAGCCACATAAAGATATTGTTTTTTGATGGGCATTTTAATTTCCATATAATTTTCTGTTGGAGTTTGGCAACTTCAGGCAGTCATTCTCCAAGGAAAAATACAAGAAACCATTACAGAAGACCCTAGAAGACAAAAGAAGAAGTCAACCCCATTGAATTATTAAAGAAAACTATTTTTTAAGACAAAGTGGCAAGTCGACCCCGGCAGGTTAATTAAGGTACTGGAACAAGTATAAATAAAGAGAGATTCATTTTATTTTGACACACTCAGTGAGTCACTTTCATCAAGGTGCATCATTGGAAGAGTGTTGGTTGTAGCTAACAAAGTTCATTGGTGACATCTTGGAGACTTTCTCGAAGGTGCTAGCCTTTCTCTTGCTTGTTCTTGGTCACTTTACTATTGCGCTAGCTTTTGGAAGATGCTAGACTTGGAATGAACACTGTGTATGGTATTTTTGTGCTTAATGGAGGTACAGTGGTAATATTTTGGACTATATTCTTCTAGAGAAAAGTTGGCTAGGTTTTTTCATGTGAAAGGGTTTTCCCAAGAAATATCTTGTGTCCCTTGTCTCTTGTGCATGGTGTTTGATCCTTTAATGTTTCCATTGTTATGGTTCATTGATAATTTCAGTCTGTAATTATTTTATGGTAACAATAAGAAAATCATAAACAAATAATTATCAGATCTGGAATTAGTTAAAACATCAACATGGTATCAGAACTTTAAAACCATCATTGCACAAGCTTTTGATCACCTTTGTCAAGGGAAAACACATGAAGAAAGGTTGCCACATGAATATAAAGAGGATTGAACCAGAAGTCTCCCAGCCATAGCAAATTCTAGAAGGTTGAGTCCTGAGAAAACCTAGTTGTAGCTAGAAGAAGAAATCTAGGCCTAGTCACAGGCCTAAAGACCCTAGCCAAGGATTTGCTAGGACTTATAAAAGTTGTCGCAACCCTGATCTAATCTGCTACTACAGGCCGCAAGAAATCTAGGGCTACCCAAGCCCTTGTCAAGTATTAAGAGATAGGGCTGAAATCTATCAAAGGCATCTGCAACCCTTATTCAACATCCACGGGCATGTCTAAGCTCCCAACAGTAGGACAAAGTGATTAAAGACCTAGTCGTGCCCTTGTGTGGGATTTCTGAAGCAGACCAAGAATATATCATCAACATATATTTCCTTGCATTTGACATTTGGTTTGACATCAAGCAAGGTATTGTTCTTAACCCTAGATTTGAAATTGTCAATGGCACCTACCATCTTACCTGAAGACATACTAGAAGGAGCTTCTAACTTTAGGTCCTGGAAAACTAGGCTTCTACTACTTCTAGATGAACATGGCCTTCAGAACTATGTAAAGGAGAAAAGTACAGAACCAAAAGGTGAAAAAGAGAAAGTTGAATACAAGAAGAAACAAGTTAAAGCCAAAAGGATCTTGTCAGATGTCATGAGGAATCACCTAATTCCCCACATCGTTGAATTGAAAATTGCCAAAGAGAATATCAACCGAAAGTTAGCCTTGAGAAATCAAGTTTGTTGTATCAATATGAATAAGGAAGATACAGTTGCTACCTTCTTCATGAAGGTCTCTCGGACAAGAGATCAATTAAAAGCAATCAAAGAAGATGTTGCAGACTCAAAACTTACTTCTATAGTTCTTAATGGGTTTCTAGATTCATGGGAACCATTTATTCAAAGTGTTTGTGGACAAGCATAATTTCCCAAGTTTGAACATCCATGGGTTTCCAAGAAGAAACCAGGAAAATATCTAGAGATAGCTCACAAAGACCTAAGGATGAAGAAACACAAACTCTGGTATCCCATGCAAGAAAAGGAAGAGGAAAGAGAAACCTTGGAATGAAAAATATTGATAGAAGATCAACTCCGGCTCATGAACATAAGAAGAAAGATCTGTCAAAGATAAAATGTTGGAATTGTTCTACATTTGGACACTATGCTTCAAATTTTCCTAAAGAACAGAAAGGAGAACCAACATGCATCAACAATTGACGTTGATGAGAGTCCACCATGAATGAAGATAAAGGTGGCAAATGAGTATATCTTTTGAAGGTATGTCCTTCTCTACTCCTTATCCTATAAAAAATTTTATTTTTACTTTTATTTTTTATCTTGGTTATTATCCCTGATATGGGAGGCCAAGCTTATATTTTATCTTAGTTATTATCCCTGATATGGCAAGCCAAGCTTATATTTTATCTTGGTTATTATCCCTGATACGAGAGGCCAAGCTTAGATTTATCTTGGTTATTATCCCTGATACTGGAGGCCAAGCTTATATTTTATCTTTGGTTATTATCCTTGATTCAGGAGGCCATATTTTATTTTTTGTAGAAGAGTCATTATCCCTAGTACGAGAACCCTTATTTTGTAGAAGGGTCATTATCCCTGGTGTGTGAGCCCATACTTCTCTTCATTCAATAAGATTGTGCAGACTGAGAGGGAGTCTAGCTTTAGAGGGAGTCATCCCTCAAGTTCCAGAAGGGAGGAGTAGCCTCTCGGGACAACTCATTGGAGATCAGACTTCAGAAGAGATCAGTAGATGTGTAGAGGGAGCAGATGGCTCTAGAAACTGTATAGACTCAGAGGGAGTCATGTTCCAGAAGAAGCATGAAGACTCGTAGTGAACCTGATCTCAATGAGAGTCAATTGGCTCAGAAAGAAAGCCTACTTTAGTGACAAATGGAGTTGACCTCGGAGTTCGAGCTGAAGGATCTTCGTCAGATGTACTATGGTATTTGAGGTATGACAAAGATCAGATGAGATCTTCCTCAGTCAGGGGATATTGATGAGAATTGATATGATGGACTGCAAGTCCATGGTTACACCTATGGAGACAAATCTGAAGAAGTTGAGTGATTCTACTTCAGATTTGGATTTGGTGGATCTTACGATGTACAAATAGTATATTGGATCCTTGATGTACCTGGTTAATGTCAGGACAGATATTTACTTTGTAGTGAGCACCCTGAGCCAATGTTTGGTTGAAGCCAAGGAAGTTCCAGTGGGTGGTAGCGAAGCATGGTACATTTGGATATGGTTTGCCTCAGGTGATGAAGTGAGGTTGTAGAGAAATACAGATTTTGATTGAGTAGGGAGTGCAGTAGACATATTGAGCACCTCAAGGTGCAGCTTCAGCTTAGAATCAATTACGATTTCCGGGAAAAGCTGGAAGCAGGCTTCCATAGCACTTAGTACAACAGAGATGGAGTATGTCACAGCCAGTGTCACAAGTTGTGAAGTGGTGCAACTTCAGAAGATTCTTGTATAACTTCATCCAAGACATGGTACAGAAGGGAGTAGTGAAGCTCCAGTACTTATCCACAGAATGACCAAATTGCAGATATCCTCCCAGAGTGGCCATGTTGACTTGGTTGAGGAGGAGGATACACAAGATTAGCCATGTTGATTTGGATAGTGATGAGTGTTGATGTTTCAAAATTATGCAGACATTCTCCCAAATTTTTCATGCACGGAGATATGCTAGTGTTGATATGATCAAGGATTCATGCATGGGGTTCTGCTAGTGGTGAATGGCCTAGGTATGTTGATGTTCTCCAGGAAATATCATCGGGCAGACATTCTCCTAGATTGGTCATGCACAGGGCTATGCTAGTGTTGATATGACCAAAGGAGAATGATTCATTCACTTATGGGGCTCTACTAGCAGTGAATGGCCCATAGCTTAAGGCAGACATTATCCCATATTGGTCAAGCATGGGGCTATGCTAGTGATAATATGACCATGGGTAATGATTCATTCATCCATGGGGCTTTGCAAGTGGTGAGTGGCCCAGGTAAGCATTAGGCAGACATTATCCCAGATTGGTCATGCACGGACTATGCTAGTGCTAATATGACCAAGGGTAATTATTCATTCACTCAAAGGGTTTTGCTAGTGGTGAATGGCCTAGATATAGTCCCCCTCTTGACAAGGAGTGGATGGACTCAAGATGTTATCACATGCATATTTTGGGATGAAATGCATGTGCGGAGATGGTGCATCAATATGACTCATGAAGAAACTTTTCTATGACAGAAGAAATCCAAGTATGGAAAATGTCTCCCTCGTTGATAGGGAGTGTTGGATTTTGGAAACTTCGGGTATTCATTCTCCAAGGAAAAATAAAAGAAACCATTACAGAAGACCCTCGAAAAAAAAAGAATAAGTCAACCCCATTGAATTATTGAAGAAAACTATTATTTAAGACAAAGTGACAAGTCGACCTTGGCAGGTTAATTAAGGTATTGGAGCAAGTATAAATAAAGACAGATTCATTTCATTTTGACACACTCACTCACTCACTTTCATCATGGCACATCTTTGGAAGAGTGTTGGTTGTAGCTAGCAAAGTTTGTTGGATACATCTTTGAGACTTTCTTGAAGGCGCTAGCCTTTCTCTTGCTTATTCTTGGTCACTTTACTATTGTGCTATCTCTTGGAAGATGCTAGACTTGGGGTGAACACTCTATATGGTATTTTTGTGCTTAATGGAGGTACATTGGTAATATTTTGGATTGTATTCTTCTAGAGAAAATTTGGTTGGGTTTTTTCCATGACAGGGTTTTCCAAGGATATATCTTGTGTCCCTTGTCTCTTATGCATGGTGTTTGATCCTTTAATGTTTATGTTGTTGTGGTTTGTTGATAATTTTAGTGTGTAATTATTTTATGGTAACAATAAGAAAATCATAAGCAAATAAGTATCTGATCTGAAATTAGTTAAAACATCAACATTTTCCACCACCATATCTACTGATTTTCTCTTCCTTCTTCTGCTAGTGCTTTGTAGCCTACTTTGGGAACATAAGATCCAATCAGATTCAATGACCAAATCAACTAATCCTCTTTTTCCTTGAGCCTAACATTGTTGCTTGCCTACCAAGAGATTTGTGTATCTTTTCCATTCTTCTGCATACTCTACCCCAATCCAATTTCTTCCCTCAATGACTACTGTTGGTACCAAGTAGAGGAGTTTGCCCAGTTTGCAACATGTTTAAGATTAAAGTAATTTGTATTCCTTAACTCCTGAATCATCTTAAAGGGAAGTATGTTCATACCTTTGCTCCCTACCTAGGGATCGATGCTAATTTGCACTTTGCCCAAGTAGTGGACTTTGCCCAGTTTGCAACCTGTTTAAGTTTAAAGTATTTTTTATTCCTTCACTCCTGAATTATTTGAAAGGGAAGTATGTGCATACCTTTGCTCCCTACCTAGAGATCGATGCTAATTTGCACTTTATCCTCTTTTCCAACTTGCCAAATAAACTAGTTATCAATTAGATGGAAAATATAGATAACAACTTTCCATATTATTGAGACATTATTTTGTTGTTTGAAGGGATTTATGATCCATTCCTCCATTGTATTGAGGGTTATATATTTATCTCTTACTACCTGAAACCACAAACATGTTCCTTGAATTAGCCTCCATAATTTTCTTGCAGCAAGAGCCTTTGAGAAGAGAAAGGGATTTTTGAGGCCCCGTCCTCCAATTGCTTTTAATAATGCTAGTGTTTTCCAAGAGGCTAGCACCAATGCTTTATTTTTTGGTCTCCAGGCTAGATAAACTTGTAGCAAAGTTTCCTAATGGTTTCTAAAACACCTTCTGTGTGTTAGGGACCTAACCTCCCTAAACCCTCACGTAGGTAGAATAATATATTTTCCATGTAATAAAGGCTGACATTAGTTAATAAGGCCTATTTAATAAATGTGAACAAGTCAATGTAAGAAGACCTAATAGAAACTTCCACTTCTAGAAAGATCTTCCTCTAGAATGTTCTTTGGAAGATAGAATTAGTATAAATAAGAGTAGGGGAAATGAGAAGTCTTTGTCTTGAGAATTATTGTAATAGAGCTCTGCTCTGTTGGAGGTTGCCCCCCTCGAAGAGACAAGTGAAAATTCTTTTCTTTGAATAGAGGTATTATTTCTAGTGTTGCTCTTCTCAATATTTTGTTGTTCAATTGATATCTGATGAATATTCTTTTTTTTGCATATTATATTACATCTAGTACCTTACAAGTGGTATCAGAGCACTTTCATTGGTAGGAATTGTGGGT